>LR750238.1:551595-629095 GCA_902729485.2 Mus minutoides
TCTCTCTCTCTTTTTAGGCGGGGGTCCAAGGCAGGGTTTCTCTGGCCTCAAACTCAGAAATCTGCCTGCCTCTGCCTCCCGAGTGCTGGGATTAAAGGCGTGTGCCACCACGCCCGGCTCTCTATCTTTTATAAGGGATGGACTACCTTCTAAGATCAAAGAAAGGGGTGTGCTGTGGCTGGTGAGATGGCTCAGTGGGTGAGAGCACTGACTGCTCTTCTGAAGGTACTGAGTTCAAATCCCAGCAACCACATGGTGGCTCACAACCACCTGCAATGAGATCTGACACCCTCTTCTGGTGCATCTGAAGTCAGCTACAATATACCAATGTATAATAATAAATAAATTAAAAAAAAAAAAGGAAGGTGTGTGCTAAGTGCTGAGCCACACCACAACTAGAAAAAATTTTTTTTCCTCCTAGTAAACGACACAATCTTGGGGTTCACAGCTGACTGCAGCTTTATACAGTCTGTTTATAACTGACAGGCAACATATCTAGTTGATTGAAAACAGAGATGGAAGTTTACCAAGATCTTATTTTTCTGGGAATTTTGAAATCTGTTTTAAATTCTTTAATTTTTAAATTTATTTTATGTGTTTAAGTGTTTTGACTGCATGCATGCATGCATGTGTACCACGGACCTGCTGCTTTTGGAAGTCAGAAGAGAACATTGAATCACCTGGAACTAGAGTTACAGATGGTTGTGTGGGTGCTGGGAATTGAACTCAAGTCCTCTGCAAGAAAAACAAGTACCCTAAACTGCCTAGCCATCTCTCTAGCCACTCAAGTTCTTGTAGTGAAAAGGTCAGCTCAGGAACTTAGGGAAGGTCATGAAACACTCTCCCAGCCCCCTCCGGAAGGGAGAAGCTAATTAGCATTTCTCATACCACAAGGTAGGAACTAGGAAGGGACTGTGGGTGGGTGGGGACACATTCCACAGGACTGACCTTGCTCACCTTCAGACTAGGGAAGTCCTTGTCACCTCATTCCCTAAAGACCAATCAGTTTAAAGGCTGCACTGTTCCGCCAATCATATTGCGCCTAGTTGCTGAAGCTTTGTTCTGCCCCTGGAAACCATATTAAAAAGTCACCGAACTGATGCTGGTGGTGGCCGCCTCTCCTTCGGGTCTGGGATGACCCCAGTGCACGGGAACAATAAATTCCTCTTACTTTTTGCATAGATCCCGGCTCCACGTGGTTCACTCAGGGGGTCCCCAGTAAGCTAAGGCTCAGTATTTACAGTAGTAAATAAATAAGCTGCATATTTTTTACTGGTCATAAAAGTCCTGTTTAGTCAATGTATCAAAATGCAGAAAATTGTTTGCCTTAATTTGAGATTGCCATAATTTCACTTTCACTTGAAACCTTGTTATGATTTGAAACATTGTATCACTAAGTTGGATTTCATCTTAAAGACAGTGTAATTCATTAAGTGATGAGTGAAATTCACTGTGAATGCTAACCCTGTATGCTAACTCCTCATCAAGTTCTGCAATAAATTCAGTTTTGAGACCATAAGCAACTTGATCACATGTCTCAAGTAATTAAAAACCTGTTTATCATTTGGTTTTAACTTCGTCATCTTATTTATTAAAGAAAAGTAAATGGTGTAGTTTTAGTCAGTGTCAATGTTTTAAAAGGATTCCTGGGACTGGTGATTATTTAGTCCTTCATCCCATGAAACTCACGGTTTTGAGGATTTTCATAACATACATTCGTAATGCTTTTGTGCATACATTTTCTTGATGTGCTGTATAATGGTGCTCCATGAAATGTAAGTACAGGGTGGCTTTTGCATCCTCTTCTATTGGTTTTACAAATGTGTTTCTCTCTTTTACCTGCCATTAATGGGGGGCATCAACCATAGCAGATATATTGACAGTGGACAAAGAAAATGGGCTTAACATATATTTCATTGCTCCATATAAGTTCCTTGATTTAGTTGTGTCTTCTAAGGACACTAAATACATCATTTTTGGGTGACATTGCATTTGTCAAAAAGACCACTAATAAAAGTGGCTAGCTGGGCCATGTCTGTCACTGCTTCATTGTTCTGAAAGGGACACCACAACCAATTCATAAAGAAAAAGGACTTAATTGGGAGCTGGCTTACAGTTTCAGAGGCTAATTTACTGTCAACCTGGTGGGGACTGTGGTGGTGCACAGACAGACATGGAGATGGAGAAGTCACTGAGAGCTCTACAGTCTAATCCATAGGCAGAGAGAGAGACTGGGTCTGGTGTGGGCTTTTGAAACCTCAAATCACACCCGCAGTGACACACTTCCTTCAACAAGGCCACACCTCCTAATCCTTATAATCCTTTTTGACACTTCTACTCCCTGGTGTAACTTTAATATTTTTCAAATCCCATTTTAAATGATGGTTTTTAAACATTTTAATCTTCCTTGTAACCCACCACTCACCAGAGGTAGTGGGAAAGAAAGGAAAAGGCGGTGGTGGTTGGGGAACTGTTTAGAAAGGTTCTTTGGAGTAACTCCCATCTGTGTTTTCTGGAAATCAGTTTAGTTCACAGGTTAGCAGGCAGCGGTAGCTGGATCCACTGGCAAACACCTCACCGATACACCAGCAGTTCAGTTCTGTAGAGTCAGGTTAGCAACAGCCAACAGGAGGAACCAACAGGAACACCAGGAGAAGTTCTTGGCTGTGCCTCTCTCTCAGGGAATCGAAGATGCAAGACCCATAAGTGTCACACAGCTAGCTGTACCAGTAAGCCAAGTTAAGCCATTCCCCCCCCCCAAAAAAAAAAATCCCGTTATGTTTACCTTGAAGATTTTGTTGGGCAGTATTCATAGCTTCCTGGGTTGGACAGTCAGGCATCAGACCACATTTTATTTATTTGTTTGCTTGTTTGAGACAGGCTTTCTCCGTGTAGCCCTGGCTATCCTGGAGGTAGAGGTAGAGGGATCTCTGAGGACAGACTGAATTTTAATAAAAGTGGATGTAGTCTGACATTCCAGGCTTTGTCATGCACAGTGGTCCCTCTTTAGGCATTCCTATGCCCCATCTCCTATCTTTCCTTCCCTTAGGTCAGCCCTTTTCTTGACTATTGGGCAGTACCTAGGCACAGCGCTTCTCCCCTTTAATGTGTAAAGGTATTGTCTAGGAATCTGGCTAAAGGGCAAATCTCAATTTAGGGTCCCACTTTTCTGGCCACTCTCTGGCGATGTGTTGTTCCTGTTTTGGGTTTAGAGTGGGAAAGAAGATCCATGTGTAGAGTTTGGAGACGGTGTCCTGGGTTCGAATGTGAATTCTTTATTTTACTTGGGTGTGACCGCGGGCAGGATATCCTTGTCCATAAAACAGCAGCTTCCCACAGCTACTAAGTCAGGTTCGGTTCCTCTGTGGGGCGTGGCTAAAGCTGGGGGCGTGGCGCTGAGACAGCGCGCTTGCGCAGTCGGGTTGCAAAGGCCTCAGGTAAGGACAGAACGGTGTTTCGTGGCTTCTGTTTGGACCCCAGTGTAGGGCGCGTGGGGTAGGTGACATTCTTGGGTGTGGGGGACACTCGAGCGAGCCCGCTCCGCAGGCGCAGGAGCGCGAGCATTTCCGGGTCGCCGAGCCGCGGCGCATCCTGGGACCAGGACCCCGGGTAAGGTTGGGTGCTCGCTGTTGGATCCGTGCAGGGCAGCAGTCCCCTGTCGCAGCGCCGCCCGGCCAGCCGCCTTTCCTTCCTCGGGTCTACACTGGAGCGCACGCAGGGTTGCTTCACCTGCGCTGCAGCCCCAGCCGCTCCTTTGCAACAAGGCCCCGAGGTCTTTGGTCTCCCTGAGCCATCTTTTCTGGACAGTGTGTCCCTGGTGACAAACGTGCTTTATTATTAAGTAGACAAGTCCCGAAGCGCAAGAAAGTGTTTTATTAATATTATTATTTGGACTGTTTGAAACCTTAGCATCACTCTCTTCCAGTCAAAAAAGATTTTGCTCAGATCCCGTAAGTTATGGAACAGGCAGGTGTGCTGTGTCCTCGCTCTGAAACCTTAAAACCGCCCTTGAGAACTTAGAACTGAGCGGGACTGTCACTGATTTAGCACAGTACTAGGAAATCGAAGGAGACAGCTGTCCCTTCTGCTTCATCCCCAGTTTTTTTTTTCTTCTTCTTCATTTTAAAAATGAGAATAATACAGTTTTTTTTTTTTTTGGTCCCCGAGTAATTACCATTATTAAAGTGAAAAGGAACCTTGGAGGAGAGACACGTGGTAACATAGTCCAAGGTGAATCCTGATAGTGTTTATTTTCATGCTTAGATACCATGAAAGGGAAGTAAAAGCGAGGAAGGACTGGCTGATCGTGAACATTATACTGTTATAATGCCTGTCTCAGCAGTGAGCAGTGGGAAAATGTCAGCATACTAGATAAAAGGCTTAGCAGTTCTTTTCTTGGTTTGGGGTTAGAGGTAGTTATAAAGCCCGGGCTACCTTTTGTATATTTAGCAAGTCAAAATCTTATTTGCTGTATAACCTTTCTTCAAAAACACCTTTTAACTGTTGGAAACTGAACCTACTACTCATGCTTAATAGGCTTGCATGCTCCAACGCCAATATCCCTTTCTTGGTTTGTTTTTGCATACAGGGAGGTAAGATTTCAGTTACTTGCAGCTTTGCCATTTACCCAGTCAACTTCTCCCTCATGGACCAGGGCTTTGAATAAAACCTGGAATGACTTGAAGGGGGGAGATTACTGGGCTGCCACCCTAGTCTTGCTCAATCAGCATCTGGGGAGTGGGGAGTGGTCTGAAGGCTTAGGAATGCACCTGCTTTGGGGATGGTGCATTGAAGTGTTCCCACACTCAGAGATTGCCTCAGAGACAAGACCGAGTTAGTTACTGTTTGGTTTCATATCCGTCTAGGAAAGGCATGAACTGTGGTGCAACTTAACAAAATTACCTTCCTCTTGCAAGGCGGTCTCCAAAAGGGCCTTCGAATGCTGTTCCTACTATTAGACTGTATTATAATTCCTAGATCAGCTAAAAAGTTTCTCTAACCTACTTACCCATTCTGTATCAGACACTAAAAACCCTTAGTTCCTCCAGTTTTGCTTTGTAAAAAGCTCTTTTACTTCTCAGAATTTCTGTGGTTTATCACACTCCTTAGATTGGAAACTGTATGTAGGAATGTCTAAAGGAAACACCTACTACTTTTACAGGTTCATACAAGCATTGAGACTGGGAATGGAGGTTTTTCTTTATAGATGTGGCAACAGAAATCTAAACATGCTCATCCATCCAAGCTGTTAATTTAGGACGCCTCGGACCATGGAACCTCTGGCCAGGAAGATCTTTAAAGGAGTTTTAGCAGCTGAGCTTGTGGGTGTTGCTGGAGCTTACTTCTTGTTTAAAAAGATGAACTCCAGCCAAGGTAAGCACGGTTCAGCAGCTGTTTTCTAGCAGGGGATGTACTAAATGTTGGTGACATTTCTGGGCAAAATGTTTCTTGAGATTGAAGGTATCAGACGTTTTTATGGGCAGGAGGAGAGTGAGGCTGTCATTGTACCTGCAGACTAAGAATGTCTGGGTTTTACCTGGGAAGGGAGAACACATGTCCCTATTCTGGCTCAAACTGGACGGAATGGGTGGAAGCAGCCCAGCCAGCCCGTCATACTTGTAGAAAAAGCTACCACGGCTGTGGGCAGTGATGGTGCACACCTCTTCCAGAACTTGGGAGTCAGAGGCAGGTGGATCTATGTGAGTTCCAGGCCAGCCTGGTCTATAGTGATTTCCAGGCCATCTAGGGCTACTGTGAAACCCTGCCTTGAAAAACAAAACAAAAATATAAAGGCTATATTTTAAGATGACTGTAATTTGTATACTATCCTGTAAGATTTACTTCTTGGATTAGTAGATGGACCATAGTACAAAATGCTAATAGACACTAATATACTAAATTGTTGTTTAATATGTTAATACAGTGATTTTTTTTTAATATCAGATTTCAGACAAACAATGAGCAGAAAATTTCCCTTCATTTTGGAAGGTATGTTTTTCTTCAAGTAAAAATTCAAGTGCAAAACAACCTATAAATTCTGTGGTGTTTTTACAACTTTAGAGCAAGTAACCTTATTTTGTTACTGGTTTCCAACACTAGTTGCTTCCTGGGACCACACAGTAAGGACTCACACCTAATTACTTAGATTAGAACAGCTAGCCCCTGTTTTAATCCTTATTACCCTTTTTACTGATTAACCTGCAGGCTTTATAAACACTGGACAAAAGTTCTATTACTGAGTTATATACTCCACATGCAAGCTGGAGTTTTAATTCTTTCAATGATTAAGATTGAAAGAGAGACCTAAGGTGGGGACCAGCACAAGCCAGTTACTGCTGTAAAGACTATTTTCCTCCGGTGTACTATGTTCTCAGAGATGTTGCTTTCTCTGGGGAGAGCCAACACCTACCCTGACAGAGTTGACCACAGTGGCATCATGCACTTAGCCTAAGCATGGCACCTGGTCCCCGACAAGCAGCTCATCAGAGGTCAGGAGAGTGGTTACAGCTCCCATGTGGACACGGAGCCCTGCTGTCCCTTTCATTTATTATATAGCGATATGGAAGAATTCTTTCACTGTAAGTTTAACTTTTATGTAATTTTATAAATGACAATACTTTGTTTCCACAGTTTATTACAAATCCATTGAACAGTCTGGAATGTATGGAGTTAGAGAGAAAGATCAGGAAAAATGGTTGACTAGCAAAAATTAAGGGTAAGTATAATCTTAATTTATTATCACCCTGAAGCTGTCACTTCTTCTGCCGTTTGGGTTTCTGGGGGGCTTTCATCTTCTTCCTGAAATTTTTCTTTTTCTTGATGATACTTTTCACATCTCTGTTGTGCAGCCAGTCATCTCGCTCAGCTTCCCACTTGAGCTGTTTGAAACCTTTGAGGGGAGACAACAGATGAGCCTGTGCCGGGACCCCACAGACCATAACTCCCTGACCGTAACTGCAGGCCTGCGGTTTCCCACCCACTGTTTGTTGCTCTCCTCTACAATACAGTTGAGGAATTTACAAGTGAAAATACACTATACTGGGAAGATTTTTCTTTTTTCTTTTATGAAAGAATAGAAACTCGTGATTATAACATCAGGAATAATTACAAAGTCTTCAGGCATGTGAGAGTACACCTTCAGCCAAGTCTAAATAAAATAGACTGACTCTTGAAAAAATGAGTTTGGGTCTGCAGTTTGTGTGTGTGTGGTTTAAATGCCTTGCTATGTGACAGACAAGCTTTCTGCCACTAAGGACATCTTCAGGGAAGTACCATTTAAAAGCTCGAATGACACAAGGTGACCTGGTAGTGCACCTGTAATCCTACTGCTTGGAAGGAGGAGGGTCAAGAGCCCAAGGTCAGCCTGTGCTACAACCCTGCTGTAAAAACAGAACAAACAAACAAACAAACATCACCAGCTTACTTACTTGCATTATCTCTGTTAGCCATGGCGTTCATGCCAATGGTATCAAACTTGGAGCCCATATTTTCATCCAGCAGATGGCCAAACTTGAAAGAAAAAGGAAAGGAAGGGTGGGGAAAGTTATTAGGAAACTTGGAAAGAATGTAAACAGTTACTTTCTTAAGTTAGTACGTTAGCCTCACCTCCTCAGCAGAGACAAACAGGCTGGAGTCATTGAAACTTTTCTTCTTTTTCTTTTGTCCTTAAAGAAAAATTATGTGTAGGTTACTCAAAGTGCATACTTATTTTTCAGATTTGGTCCCCAGTCAATGTTTATCTTTACAAGAAACCAACAGTATCACTCAGGCTTAAAATTCCACAGCTGACTTGGATGGAGTTTGTAATATGTGAAACAAAATATAAATTGTAATTCTTTGGGCTTGAAAAGCTGATTATGTTTGTCTTATCAGTAAACTTTTATGCTACTGAAAATAAAATGTCCATTAAAAACTTACCTACAGTTTTAAATCTGTAGACATTGCAAGAAAGTTAAAGTGGTAAGATAGTTAAGGCTCACATATAACTGGACTCTTGAAACATGACTGAAAAGGTTGCATGCGAGCACTCCCTACCTCTCCACATTTCACAACTCTGTTGTTGTAATTCGTAATGCACCTTTCTTGGCTGGGAGATGGTTTAATTGGTATAGCATCGCAAGAGTGACGGTAGAGTTCAGATCTGCAGCAGGCATTTAAACACCTGGGTGCAGTGGTGAGAGGTCAGTGAGGAAAGAGGAGGCAGAGGCAGGTGCGTGTCTAGAGCCTCGTGGAACAGTTAGGCTGGCCTAATGCTGAAGTCCTAAGCCTAAGAGAGACCCTTGTCTCAGACAAATGGGAGAAGGTGCCTGAGGGCTGATCTTAAAGACAAATGTCCTAAATGGTATCAAAGCAATTTACAAAACATATTTCCCAAGAGTAACTAATGATGCGCTTCACGTGGCAGCTGCTATGGTTTAAAGAGATTACATGCATTTTCTTACCTTGAAATGACCCAGCAAAGTCAAAATCATCTTCACTCTTTCTCTTGCTTTTCTTAGTACTGGCTTTGGGGCTGGCGTCAGCAAATTCTGTTACCCAAGAAAGTTTGCTATTAAACCATTTTATACACAACAAGAAGCCTGGACAATACCAATTCCGGTAGTGGCAGTGCAACATCCAGGCCTGGTATGTCTGTTCCATGTGTGCCCAGTCCTCCAATGCCAACAGAATGGGCCTGGAGGACACCGGACAGTCTAGTGTCTCCTGCTATAGTTCCCAAGAACATCATTGACTCAGTGACCATTAATGAGACCAAATACTTCAACACTTGCATAAGATCCACCTGCTGCTGAGGTCCAGAAGCACTATGCAAAGCAGGCATACACTGGAGGTAAGCGGAAGGACGAGAATACAAACACTCAGCTGTGGGTGCCCTGCTCATTTATAATTTACACCAATCATCTCTCTCACGGGTGCTGTACGGGTGGGTATACGAATACTGCTTTTTCTTGGATAAACTGCTCACCATTATTGCTTTTGTTTGCTGGTAGCAGAGGCTCTAACCCAGAACCTTACACATTTTAGGAAGTCCTCTACTACTGAGCCACACTACCAGTCCCTTATACTAAGTGATAACAAGAGGCAACATGATAGCTCAATCGCAACTGGATAGAAAAGCTGTTGACTAAAGTTAGTTCAGTAGTGATCTGTGTGTTCTTTAGATATGGAAACCTAGCCTAAGAATGAGCAAGAACTACATAACCTGTGTCTTCCTTTTCAATGTGTACCTGGAGCATCTTCACTTTCATCATCTGACACATCCATGAATGTTCCTCCATCTTCATCAATCTCAAAGTCTTCATCATTCATACTTCCTAGAGAAACTTCGTCGTCATCCAGGTCCCCAAGTTCGCCGTCACTACTCTCCGAGTCTTCCAAGTCATCCTTAGCTCCTTTTGTTTTTTTCATATTGCTGGGGGGGGGGGGAGAAGGGGAAATTGTAAAGGAGGCTGTGTTTTCTAAAGTGTGCTCAGGAGACAAGTATTCTTAAGGTTCAAGCCCAGGTAAACATTCCCTTATGGATCACATAATTTCTAGGTCTCCTTTCTGATGAACAATAATCTGGGAAATACTGGGAAATGGTAAAGACAACGTTGCGTTTTACCTGGCAAAATCAATATCATCCTTTCCAGGTGTGAAGCAGTTGTCATCTTCAAATGTGTCTGCCAGAGAAGAACATAAACAATGTAAGAGCTCGCAAGGACAAGAGTGATACACATTATACCCCAGTCAGCCGTGACATAGAACCAGGATTTCACAGCAGCAGAATGCTATTATCAGGACTACTGCTGGTTTGTCCTACACAAACCATTGAGCTCAATGAACTCTCTAAAATGCAGTCTGTGAACTGCAATTTCTGTCTATAGTTCTTTTGTTGAAAAAGAACTTTAATGTTTATTTTTAACCAGGTGTAGGATATAACAGTAACAGCAAAGTAAACCCTTCATGTAGTTTCATTTGATTAGTTAACGAAAAATCCCCAAGCTCTAAGGATTATGAAGAAAAAAAATGATAAACAGCAGACATTGCTACTCATAGAAATAGGAGGTTGTGAAAAATAAACAGTTTCTATATCATCAGAGACTTGGTTTGAGAAATAAAAACACTACCTGCAAACAGAACTGTCTTAAATATTATACAAAGTTCAATAATGTTATTTTTCTAGAATGAATATGAGTTAAGGTTACCACAGGCTTTTTTTTTTTTTTTTGGTTTTTTGAGACAGGTTTCTCTGTATAGCCCTGGCTTTCCTGGAGCTTACTTTGTAGACCAGGCTGGCCTCGAACTCAGAAATCCACCTGCCTCTGCCTCCCAGTATGTGAGCAAGTCTTAGCTTACTAAACTCTTGGCTGTCCTATGGAGAACAGGTAGAACATAGCCACAGTGGAGCAACAGGTTCTTTTATTGTTTTTCAGTTGCCCTCAAGACACAAGTTTCAAGAGAACCAAATTATTTTAGAAGATTTCTATGTACTTCTTTCTGTGTACATATGTGGGCAAAGACGTGTGACCGATGGCATGGGATTAAAGGTGTGTGCCACCACGCCTGGCTACCACAGGCTATTTCTTAATCTTTCATTATAGTCTGCAGATCAATGATTTGTAAATACTATGCTCACTTATACCACTAATATTATAAACCTATTAACAAATATTAATAATTTTATAAATTGAGTCAACATAAACAAATTACCAATCATATTTTCAAATTCATCGTCATCAATATCTTCTATACTTTCTTCGTCTGCATTGCGTTTCTGTTTGTCTTTAACAACAGCATATTTTTTGTAATACCTAGGGTAAAATGCATATTATATATCTGTATAATTTATAACTAAAGACTAATTACAACTCAAAGTGTGTTATGGATACTGAAATGGACACAAATGAGCAAAATTTGTATTCAATATAAAAGTGTTTTGGGTTAAACAAAACAGTGATAAACTTTTGAAATGTTGTCTTTACTCGTTAGAGTATGGTACCATAGAGGCTTCAGAGTGTTGTCTAGCATGAACAAGGCCCTGAGTTTAATCCCACACAACAGTAAAATAATAGCATAGTAAAAGGTTAGTTCAATCTTAACACTACTTAGCTAAGTATTAGAATATGGTGGGTTTTTTTTTTTTTAAGATTTATTTATTTATTTATTTTAAAGATTTATTTTATTTTATTATATGTAAGTACACTGTAGTTGTCCTCAGACACTCCAGAAGAGGGAGCCAGATCTTGTTACGGATGGTTGTGAGCCACCATGTGGTTGCTGGGATTTGAACTTATCACCTTCGGAAGAGCAGTCGGGTGCTCTTACCCGCTGAGCCATCTCACCAGCCCAAGATTTATTATTATACATAAGTACACTGTAGTTGTCTTTGGAAGACACCAGAAGAGGGCGTCAGATCTCATTATGTGTGGTTGTGAGCCACCATGTGGTTGCTGGGATTGAAACTCAGGACCTTTGGAAGAGCAGTCAGTGCTCTTACCCACTGAGCCATCTCACCAGGCCGAAAATGGTGGTTTTAAATGACCTAAAATCGCTAGTCAGCCCACCCAAAGTCACAGTCAAACTTAAGACTTTTACTTTTGGCATCATACTCATAAAATTATTCACAGTAAACGTTTTTTTTTTAAAGCAATTTAAATCAAACCTAATGAACTAACCAACCAGACAACTTGACACCATATCACAAGGCACGAGAAGCATCAGTAGTGACAGTGAAGATCCATCAGTCTAGCTTCACTCAAAGGGTCCTTCTGCTTGAAGGATCATGTTCTGAACAAATTACTCCTGAGTTACTACTATATCAAACTAACACAGATAGCGACTACTAAAGAGTTACTGTTTGGGAGGTAGAGGCAGGAGAATCACAGTTGGACGTCATCTTTGGCAATATACAGAAGGAGCAGGAGTTAGAGTTAACTTGATGCCCCAGTGTAGGGGCTACTAGAACGGTGAGGTGCGAGTGGGTGGGTAGGTGGAGGAGCACTCTCTTAGAGACAAAGGGGAAGGAAGATGGGATGGGAGGTTTACAGAGGGGAGACCAGAAAAGAGGACAACATTTGAAATGTAAATAAAATGACCCCCCCAATAAAACAATTAAAAACTTAAAAGCAGTATATCAAATATAAACATTTAAACAGTGCCAGAGAACACTGCACGAGGCATCTTACCTGTAGAAGAACACTTCATCCACTGGGATCTGGCTTTCTTCTTTTGCAAGGAACTCTTTACTATTCACTGCAGAAGGAAGCCTTATATTACACCCATTCCTGTCACTCACGTGTTCAGACTATATCTAACATACTGGAAGTTCTGAAATGTTATTTTTTTTTTGAAAGAGTTTTTCTGTGAAGCCCTGGTTGTGATGTGAGTCACTACTGCTGAATGGTTCTGAAATCTTGAAACGAGACAGTGTGGGGTAAGAGGCTCCCAGCACAGAGCACATCTCTCAAGTGTGCGAGCGTCTCAGCTTACTAAACTCTTGGCTGTCCTATGGAGAACAGGTAGAACACAGCCACAGTAGAGCAACAGGTTCTTTTGTTGATTTTCAACTGCCCTCAAGACACAAGTTTCAAAAGAACCAAATTATTTTAGAAGATTTACTTCTTTCTATGTACATATGTGGGCAAAGACGTGATTGATGGCAGGTGTGGGCAGTAGCCACAGATGTTATTCCTCCCTAAAGATGGTTACATACAGGTGGTTGAGAAAGACACTGTATATGGGGATAAGAACCAAACTCGGGTCTTCTCCCAGCGAAGTATTCTTAAGCACTGAGCTAATTACTGAAACCCTGAAGAGTTCTTATGAAGTTGCTAACTCTTGATCCTTCTGCTTCTACCTCCCACATGCAGGATTATAGCATACTCTGGTTGTCTCAGAAGAAAAGTACGCAATGCTTGCAATTTTAAAATTAGGAAGAATCCATCAACAGAACTTTCCATAATTTTACTTAGAAGTGAGAAAAATTAAAAAATAAAGAAGTCAAGGATATTAGCTTTTATTCTAATGAAATACAATTTCTGATTTGATTTAGTGATTCGGCTTGTCTTACGGTCCTTATTACTCTGAGTAACCCACTGACCTTTCTGGATTTCTTGGAGGTTGGCTGGAAATAACTAAAACTAACTTAATTTTTGAGCAAGATGAAGGAGGGGCACCGTGTCTGAAGAAACGCCCTTTCTGAATAGAGAATTGGAACCAGCTCTGGAGGTACCAAATACATGTCCACAGGGGACATCAACTGCACTGCAAATGGCGCTGCAGGAAAGAGCCAGCTGCTCACTTTGGTTAGAGGAGTTTAAGATGGGATGGATGAACTGTCAGGATATGGACTGTACATGATGGGCTCTGAAGCAGCTATGAGCTATGCATGACAGAGGGCTTAACTGCCAAGGCTAGGGAATGGCTGCCAGGGCCTATCATTTAAGTTACTTTCTTTATCATGATAAAGTAGGGCGCAGAATATAGTTGGTGTTGTACTGCTGTCCTCTGGTGTCTGCCACCTGCCTGGCCCTGTGCTTACCAGCGAGATCCCGGACACTCTTCATAAAGTGCTTCCTTTTGGGTTGCATCACAACACTGTCGGTGTTTTCTGAAAGGTAAATCATGACAGGCTAATGCAGTTATATGTTCACTCACTCACTAAATCCGAGCCACGAGAACCACGTAGGCATTAAATAATGCAGGCATACCTTTGCCTTTATGTAGCTTTGGATTTCTGTATACAAATCGATCCAAGAATCTCATGAGTGTGAAATCCTGCAGTGGGTCCCCTGAGTACTGAATACTATTTCCCTGAAAGGTGGAAAGATGGTAGAGGATTTAAGGATTTAATAAAAAATAACCCACCCGGGCGTGGTGGCGCACGCCTTTAATCTCAGCACTCGGGAGGCAGAGGCAGGCGGATTTCTGAGTTCAAGGCCAGCCTGGTCTACAAAGTGAGTTCCAGGACAGCCAGGGCCATACAGAGAAACCTGTCTCGAAAAAAACATAAAAGAAAAAAAAAAGTAACCCATCTATCTAAATATGAAAAACGGGAAACCCAAAACCATAAGCTGCTGTTATGTCCCATCTGAGGCATATGTGAACAATATTTGTGTACCACACTAAAAAACTGTACATACAAACATATATTTTATGAACTGGAGATTTTATAGGCAATATAGTGGAGACTATGTAACCATTATCAGAACCAAACACTGAAAAAGCACACCCAGGAAGCAGAGGCCACAGCACTTGTCCCCAGGAGAGCCAGCCTGCACGAGACCAACTGTGTTCTCTGTATTCGACACTGGTCCTCAACAACAGCAGAAAATATCAGATTCTACATGGCAGGGAAATTTGTGTCATCAATTACTGATGACCAAAAACTACAAAATTTACCCAGGTGTGAAGGTGTCCCGCACTCAGAGGCAGGCGATTCTCTGTGAGTTCAAGACTAACCCAGACAAACTGAGTTTTAGGACAGCCAGTGCTCTGTCTAAAGAAAAAAACCAACCCCCCCACCAAAAAAAAACCCCCACAAACAAAAAACAAACAAAAACCAAACCAAAATACAACAAAAAACAACCCCAAACCCCTGACCCTCTGCCCCCCCAACCCCTATAATATTTATATATTTTAAAGAGTATTTTATACTTACCTCAAGGATAGTCTTTGCAAAAAGGGCCACAGAAGGATGGAAATGTTCAGATAGCTATATAAGAAAAAATGTAAACATCATTATTTTTAAGGTCAGGTTTTTTTTTTTTTTTTAAGCGAAATTACAGGTTATGGGGCTGGAGAGATGGCTCAGTGGTTAAGAATACTGACTGTTCTTCCAGAGGTTCTGAGTTCAATTCCCAGAAACCACCTGGTGGCTCACAACCATCTGTGATGGGATCTGATGCCCTCTTCTGGTGTTTCTGAAGACAGCTATAATGTATACATATAAATAAAGTCTTTTTTTAAAAAAAATTACAGGTTATTTGAGAAAAATCTAGAGAACTAAAACTTAAGCTAATATAGAAAGAATGATTCTCAAATGGTTTGCAAACCATATATGCATTGAAAAAACTGAAAATTTAAGAACTTCCACCTAAGTGGGTTATTTTTATATTTACTTTATTAGAAATTATAACAGAAAAAATTTAAATGCTTTTAATTCATTTAAATTAATAAATCCAGGGGCTGGAGAGACAGCTCAGCAGTTCAGAGCACTTGATGTACTTGGAGAGGTTCTGAGTTCAGGTCCCAGAACCCACACAGTGGCTCCTAACTGCCTGTAACTCCAATTCCAGGGGGTGTGACAGCCTCTTCTGGCCTTGAGAATCAGGTATGCAAGTGGATACACACACATACACACGCAAGCAAAATACTCATACACATAAAATGAAAATAAATAATAACATACACACCATGTATTAATGTAAACAACATGAAAAATAAATGTATTTCAGAACAGAAATTACAAAATTAAGAAGCATTAATTAATTCTGAAAGTAATATTTTCAAAATCTCCTGTGTGTCAGGTGACTTGAATGCATTGCATTTTGAATCCTTCCCAGTGTTCTATACTGTTTGAGCATCTGTGAAGAGAACCTATACTCAAACACATCTGTGGTTAAAAGGGAGTTAGTAAATCTTTCACCAAAGTGTGAATTTTCTTCTTTGAAGCTATACCAAACAGGTAGAATCAACCACAGTAAATGGCTTAGGGCATTTGCCAGTTATAACTGGGCCACTATGAATGTGTAGACCTTACCCACAGTGAATTAGGAACACTGTACACTGGTTATTTGAGAAACACTGGATGAGTAGGGCACTTCCTCCAAACTGCACAGACTTGCACTGTTACTATGAACACTAACTCTATCATCCAACTTTGTAGAGAGGCATGACTATTTCTCAGGCACTGTTTGAGAATGATCTGTTACTGACTACAGCAACTACTAGTGAGTTTTGTCTGAGGCAAAAGAATCAATTACTTCATTTACAAGCAAATTATCTCAGTCAGAGTAAACAGTATGCCAGCCAAGCTATTAGGATACAGCTCCATGGATCAGGAACAGCTGACCAAGTTCTACCTTGAGACATATAGTTCAACCTTCATACTCAGGTGCACAGCAAGAGTGGGGATGTGCCCTTTCCATTCACACAGGGAATACTGGCATGTATTTATTTATTGCTTAATCATTCCCAAGTGACCCTGGCTTTCCAAACCTCCCTTATTTACTACAGGATCATGCAGAGAGGCATGTGAGGAGGTATGGCTACAAACACACCAGCTTTACTTGCATCAGCAATTTCTGTCTTCTTTAATCTCATCAGTGCTGCAGCTAGCACAAGCACAGACAAAGGACACACGGACATTTCCAGGACAGTAGCTGTGGTCTTGCAGACTCTATGGAGTGCTGTGAGCATCTGGACTCACATTTCAAGAGTAACTCACAGGGAGAAACTCATTGCCTAGTGGTCACAGGAAGGCTATTTGGAACCTAACTCCTCTTCTTCATTTACAAAATAACATAGAAAAATATTTATTTCACACAACAGGAGGACACATTAGAGAGCCACATGCATCCATGGCCTTTTTTTTCTTTTCTTTTCTTTTTTTTTTTTAAATTTGAGACAGGGTTTCTCTGTGTAGCCCTGGTTTACCTGGAACTCACTCTGTAGATCAAGCTGGCCTCGAACTCAGAAATCCACCTGCCTCTGCCTCTCAAGTGCTGGGATTAAACACATACGCCACCACTGCCCGGCCCGAGGTCTTATTTGTAAGCTAGATATGGTATTCTTATTTACATGCACATCAGTTAAACGTTTCTGTAGAATGAACACAGCACACTATGTTTTTGCCAGTGTGTGCTTTCATGTTAGCTTCTTCATCATTTGCAAGTCAAGATTCAATGTCTTAAAATCCAGAAAAGCAAGAATATGTGTCACAAACTAATTAAAAGATAGTTGAAACTATTTTACCTTTTTGAGCTCCCAAAGACTTGTATTTTCAGCTCCGCAGAATAAAGGATTTCTACTGAATGGATCATATGTCTTTTTCTGCTTGCCACCTAAGAACACAGAATTTTTTTGAAATGCTTTATTCCTAGCTCAAGAAGACGCTTCAAACTATCACAACTAATGTTCTCACGGAATGACCCAATCAACTGTTAGTAGTTCAGTAATTCAATATTAGATAAAAATGTCAAGTCCCTTCAAGAATTTATCTTGATGTCTGTCTACTCAAACATATTTTTTTCCTGAAAAAACTTGGCAACATGCTGGCTCCACCTTCCAAATGACTGACTGCTCAGTAGTTTTTATCCAGCCAGAGAAAGTGCTAAGAAAACAAGTATTAAATAGGTAAGATGGAAATAACCTATGTCTACAGTATTTCTTTATTATTAAGCTACATTCAGGAAGTTTTTTCTGGAACATATCTGTATGTTTGCAGAAACCCCAAAATAAAAGGGACTTACTTTTGTTTTCTACTTTTTTTTTTATTAAGTGTTTGTGTGTGTGTGTGTGTGTGTGTGTGTGTGTGTGTATGTGTGTAAACGACATAAGGCTGCATATGGAGATCAGAAAATAGTTTTTAGGAGCCGTGTCTCCATCCAGTTCAGGATCTGGAACCGAGAGACTGAACTCAGTCCACGAGGCTTAGGAGCAACTGCCTTCCCCTTTAATGGATGAGTTGTCTCACTGGCCCCAGCAAGGCTTTTAACATCCACCGTAGACTATATAGCTCTAGCACAAGCCTGTCATCCTCCTAAAGGAAAACAGTGTGTGCTTCAAGCAGATAAATCCTTTTAACAACTTCCCTTACGGGGCTGGAGAGATGGCTCAGTGGTTAAGAGCACTGACTGCTTTTCTGAAGGTCCTGAGTTCAAATCCCAACAACCACATGGTGGCTCACAACCACCTATAATGAGATCTGATACCCTCTTCTGGGGTGTCTGAAGACAGCTTCAGTGTACTTACTTATAATAATAAATAAATCAATCTTTAAAAAAAAAAAGCACTTTCCTTGACTACCAGCCTGGTCTTTAATATATCTAAGTGAACACTTAAAGCCGAGCTACTTTCACCATAGGTCCTAAAAGAAATGAGTCGGGCCCTGTCTCCCTCAGTGCAAGGCTGGTGTCCTTTCTTTGTGGCCTCAGATAAATTTTGCATTTCTAAGCTTTCTTTTGGTCCTAATATTCTATTAACTGACTTCTTTTCCTCTGACGTGTGTTCACTTGAAGTTTCTATTTCTCAGAAAGTTTATCTTAAAAACTTGCTTTAAGGGGCTGAAGAGATGGCTCAGTAGTTAAGAGCACTGGCTGCACTTCCAGAGTACCTGGGTTTAATTCCTATCACCTACATGGTGCTCCCAACTTTCTTGAAACCACTTCCATGCCATCCAATGCTCTCTTCTGGCCTCCTGGGCATTAGGTATTCACATGGCACACAGGCGCATGTACAGGCTAAACACATACACATAAAAAAAAAAAAAAAACTTTCTGTAAGAAACTGCAAAGGAGCCGGGCGTGGTGGTGCATGCCTTTAATCCCAGCACTCAGGAGGCAGAGGCAGGTGGATTTCTGAGTTCAAGGCCAGCCTGGTCTACAAAGTGAGTTCTAGGACAGCCAGGGCTAAACAGAGAAACCAACCCTGTCTTGAAAAACCCCCAAACAAAAACCAACCAACCAACCAACCAAAAAACCAAACAACAGCAACAAGAAGAAACTGCAAAGGATGAATATGACAGCCACGCAAAAAACAAGAAGGGTCATAGAGCTGTGGTTAAATACACGTCCATTCAGGAATCAAACTTCATGTGACCCACACGCGGGAGCCTTCATGTGACCCACACTCGGGAGCTTTCATGTGCTGATTAAAGTGGCTCAATGAGGCTCAAACTCTTATTTAGAATAGAAATTAATGATTCACAGTGAACAACATTTTACCGGTTTTCATCTAATTCCCACGGCTCTAAAGGCATCTGCTTGGTTTCCAAGATTTATTTAAAACACGTAATTCTGTTAATGAAGATTATCTGTGACTCCCTACCATCAAAATTTCACTTCATGATTGCAAATGTAGTTCAATACTTGCTCACACAATACTAGCACACACAATGGCTATGTGTTCCACCTCCAGAATTGTTAAACACATGTGCATGCGTGTGCTCGAACGGACGTATACTCATAGAGATATGAAGATAATGGAGGAGACTAATTCATTCCTTTAAAAGTTCAAGGGAACAAGCCAAAGGACTTCACCTTTCAGGTTGTCAAAGTGCACCCAGGAAGCGGCCTTCGGCTTCTCGGTTTCTGTGCTGCTCTCAGGCTCTGTCTCCTTCGACTCCACTTCCTTCACTGCATCTGTTGCTGTTTCTTTGTCTGCATCGGTAAACTTTTCATCGTCACTGTCATCTCCCACGTCAACGAAGTTTTCTTCATCAGATTCCTAACGAAATGTATCAATGACTCTGTTAATCAATGGGAATTGTAATGAAGTCTGTGTTCATAATGTGATGCAGAGTTTCAAAGACTCATTGCAATTCCGGTAAAAGGTGAAGAAACACCCATCAAGTAAAACTCCAGGCCTGACTGTCTCTCAGGTGAAACAGAAGACAGACTCTCTTCCTAAACATGAGAGCCAAGTTCTGAACCAAGAGGTTTTAGAACTGAATCCTCAAACATGTGTTGTGTTATAAACCACGATGATGGGTGCTATTACTATTTATTTCTACTTCGTAACTGAGGAAACAGATGGAAAGGGTCTACTCATTCTATAATCACCTATAACTACCTCATATGACTGCAATTTCTAATGTAATGCAGTTTCTTATGTAATGAATGGAAGAGTCAAGCAAGCTGTCCATCTATTTAGCTGTACACCTGGCAGTGAAGTCTAGCTCCTTCCAACTCTAGAACTCACACTATAACACACTCCAGAGAACCTAAGTTAACGTCCGTCAATAAAGCAAAGAAAAACATACACACAAAAGCCCCCACCCAACACAGCAGGACCCACTAAGGTCAAGAAGTAGTAAAGAACCTACTGGATGATCATCTAGTTGGCTTCGTAAATCTGGTTTTGCTTTAAGGATCTCAGACACAAGATACAAGGCTCCACAAATGAATGGCGGCATCTGTGTGCAGGTGACCTGAAGCAACCTCTTCACAAAAGCCTTCACCCGGCGCAACATGATGTCAGCTTTCAAAGATTTGTACATCAGGTTGAGAAACATCGCTTGCTTGGAACATGTCATCAGGCCTGGATCCAACATCTTTCTGTAAAATGAAATCAAGGTCAAATGTTTATTCATAAACTCATCCTCACATCCAGGAGTCACAGTTTACAGTCTCCACAACCAACTGCAACAACCTCATCTTAGGGATGCCTTTCCTGCATATGTTAGAATAAGAAACTATTTCTGTCTTATCAGATATTGTGAGAATCAATGACCCCAAGAGAAAGAACACACTGGTACAAAGGAAAGACATCATCAGTTAAGAGCCACTTTTTTGTGACTTTTTTCTCATTTTTTTTAAATACTGATATAGACCCCACGTGAAAGGTTACACACATGTCAATTAACAAAAACTGACACCTACTCAATCTGCTTTTAACCAGTTCTTGTGAGGCAGAGAAAGCAGTTCTCAAGTTCAGCCAGCCTGATTTCCACAGCAAATTCAAGGCTAGCCAGGGCTACACAGTGAGCTGCTAACAAAATAATTAAAACTGAGACAGAGATGAAATGACCCGAGTGTCTGTCTTTGTTTACTCTTGAGGTGAGCAGGGCAGCCTCCCCATCCCTACCCCCCAAGGCTGTAGTGTAGACCACATGTGAGTAGTGAAAAAGGAAATTCTGAGTCCTTCAGATGTGACCCAATGGACTAAGCAAGTACTCCTCATACACACCGTCCTAGTCCATAATGTTCTCTGTATGTCCACAGCCCCTAAAATAGGTTCGGTTCTTCTAATGTTCTGTCTTATGTTTATGCTCTGCAGTTTCCTAAACTCAGAGTCCTCAGTTTTCCTGCCTTCTCTCCCAAGGGTCAAAGAAATCAGATTGTTCTATTAGAAGCTTCCTCCATGTACTGTTTTCCTAAATGAGGGGTTCAATCAGACACTGACTAAAGCTTTCATTAATTATCCCAAATAAAGCTGTTCCCTTATACAGTTTTCTTGGAAACTGTGTGTGTGTGTGTGGTGTATGGAAGGAGAAAAGCAAGTTGAAGAGGACAAAGTTTGTTCTCTCTCTCAACCATGTAGGTCTTGGGGACTAAACACAAGTTGGCAATCCTGTCAGTAAACACCTTTTTCCCCTGGGCCATCTCACTGGTCCTAAAGCGCTGCTCTGTAAGGTTCCAGTTCTGTCATTCACTAGCTGGAACTTAGCAGATGCTTCCTAATGTGAATTAAAGGTAGATGCACATGCTTGCATTTTACTAATAAAATACTGTAAGAAAAATGAGGTTAGTCAAGTTACCAGTAGGGTTTTACTGACAATTAAATAATTTATCCAATTTTAACATGGCAAACCACTGCCTGGGATTTAGATCATGGTAAGTATGGCTTAAGTCTAAACTACTAGTCACTACTTTACATTTTCCTTCATAAGTTAGATACAGATGTGCAACTGTAAAAACAAACAAACAAACAAACAAAAACCAAATTAGTGGCCAGGTGTGAAAGAACATGCCTTTAATTCTAGCACTCAGGAGTCTGAGACAGGCGGATCTCTGTAGGTTTCAGAGAAGTCAAGGCTGAACGGTGAGAACTTGTCTCAAAAATAAAAAAGCAAAATAGAAAAGAATAGATAAATTCCTCAACACAGATTGCTGGCATATGTAAGGCAGATCCAAAGTGCTTCCACTGTAGTGAGATACAGGACAGCCGTATGGTTCAACAAATAAACCTTAAAGGCAGAAAAAGCACAATACAACCAAACCAGCCTGAAATCTGGAACTCCTAACACCCACTCGTTAGCATGCTTCCCGTAAGGATCTGCAGGGCTGGGAGGTCTGTTGATGGTGCAGTAGCTTACACGCTTAGAACATGGGCAGCAGATATAAGCACACACACAAAAAAAAAACCCAAAACAAAACAAAACAAAGAAATCAGTTGTTGAATGAATTACTCAACAGCTGTATGAAGAACTGGAGGAAGATTTAGAATGAGTATATTGGGGAAAGGGAATTTCTTTTGTTTGTTTTTTTCGAGACAGGGTTTCTCTGTGTAGCCCTGGTTGTCCTGGAACTCACTTTGTAGACTAGGCTGGCCTTGAACTCAGAAACCCGCCTGCCTCAGCCTTCTAAGTGCTGGGATTAAAGGCGCGCATCACCACGCCCGGCTTGGAAAGGGAATTTCAATTACACCTCTGGTTCTAGTTCCTTACTATGCAGTAAGACTTAAAATAAATGTAGCAAAGTGTCCAAGTGTTATGTGCTCAAAGTTGGTGAATACTCAGCTGCTGAGGGTGCCTACGTGAAATATATGAGTATGTATGTATATATATATATATATACACACACACACACACACCTTTTACCCTATACTACATATGCTATACCACAGCAAAGTTTTTACCACATTCATGCACTTACCTGTATAAAGCTGTGTAATATCGGTCAGATATTGTCTGCTGAGAATTCATTACTTGGAAAAGTAGCATTAGAGCCTGCACACTAGTATTAAAATTTACAGCATGCAACACTTTGAATAACGTGTCCACCTGTTCCCTCACTTTGTCGTCACCTATCTGGGAGTAAGGGTATGCTCTGTTCACGCCTGTTAAAATGGCACTGAGCATTTTTGATTCAATGTCTTTTTTCTTGATACAAGTCCGAAAGAAACAAAAATAAAGAGTAATTAATTTGTTAGCCAACTCACTTTCTTCATGGGAGAGGACCATTTGGTTTAAAAAGCAAATTGCATAATACTGAGCTTTGGGGCTGATATTTGAGCGGAAGAGTAGCCTTTCTATTTCTCCACACACAACTCCTTTCATATTGGGATGCTTCCGGAGTAACACTTCTAACAGATGGGAAGCTTTCGTGGCAATTCTGTTCTGAGGATCTCCCAGTTTATTTATCACCTGCACAAGAAGAGCCTTTTCCTCCTCAGGTTTATCACAGAGCAGCTCGTGAGCTGCGACCAGGGCTCGTGTTTTCGTGGTTACCAAGGAATCATGACTTAGAGACTCGAGGACCTGAACGAATTCTGCTACCAAGTGTTTCAGTTGGTGCTCATAATACCACAGTATCAGTCTTCTATCTCTCGAGTCCTTGTTGCCACTGGACAACTCTTCCAGTTTGTGGAAAGGATGCTGGCTGAAAACCCGGAGCTTCCGACTGTCTGGCAGAAGGTCCGTGATGAGCAACTCCTTGAACGTGTCCAACGCCATGAGGCACTGCTGCTTGCTGCCCTTCTTCTTCACGAGGTTCATCAGGGTTTCCACAAACTCGAGAGTGTGGACAGCATCATCCTGGATCAGAAGGATCATGGCCGCCATCCTGTCGGCCAGTGTCCCCGATGACACGATGGCCTTCATCCAGGTGGAAGAGCCTCCCTTTTGATTATGTGTCTTACTCTTGAATAAGCTGACTTCGTGCTCATACAGTTTCTGCGCCAGGGCTTTGTACTTGGCCACGACATCCGGAGGCTGTGGCTCCGAGGAATACTCACCGCTGTATTCCATGTCATACCACTTGCCTCCAGGCCTGAGTAACAGTGTTTGTCTCTCTAGAAATTCAAACACATCGGGTTGGTTATCTTTCTTTGCTTTGGAGACGGGACCTCTCTCAGGACGCTGCTCTGGTACACTCTTATTTTTCGCCTTCTTTTCCGATGTCTTTTTTTCCCCTTCTGTTGCTTTTTGTTTTTTCTTCTCTCCTTTCAGTACTTTTGCTTCTTTTTTGCTGGCATTTTCCTTTTTCTCTGGTTCATCCTCTTCAATCAAAGACTTTGAGTATTTGGGCAAATTCAGATTCTGAATAAACGCCTCTAGTTCGCCTTGTTGAAGGTCGTCAATGGTTCCCTTTTTGCCCCCATCCACCACCTCCTCATTTTCATTCAAAGTAGCCAGCATTAGGTAATCTTGCTGCAGAAACACATTAGAAAAGGCCGTATTACAAAACCAGAACTTCAGTAAGAACTTAATTTTTAAAAAAACCATCACATCTGAATTATTACACTATTATCTGGCAAACTCACAGATACCCAACAGGAAAATGTGCCAAAGATAGGTACACCATAGGGAAAAGGTTTTTGAAGAACCTTCTTCAAGATATGAAAAGATTCTCAAACTGACTGAAAATCGCAATGATCTATGTACTTGTAATGCATCAGGAGAGCAAGGTTAAAGGTTTATATGAGCGGGCAAGGGGTGGCTTAGTGGGATCAAGTCTATGCCAAGAGAGCCTGGTGACTTAGGTTCGATCCTCGGAAGTCACATAAAAGAGTTGTCCTCTGACGTCCACATGAGTGTACCAACAAACATACAGCACTCCTTCCAATAATAAAAAGTACTTTATGGGGTAGGGTGGGGGGGGGGAAGGCACTTTCATAAAAGGCTAATGACGGGCTGGTGAGATGGCTCAACGGGTAAGAGCACCCGACTGCTCTTCCGAAGGTGATAAGTTCAAATCCCAGCATCCACATGGTGGCTCACAACCATCCGTAATGAGATCTGGCGCCCTCTTCTGGAGTGTCTGAAGACAGCTACAGTGTACTTACATATATAAATAAAAAAATAAATCTTAAAAAAAAAAAAAGGCTAATGACAACTGGCAGGTCCTTTTAGCGACTTCACTCCAACCTATTAACCTAGCTAGCAGATGGAGATTGCACTTACGCTCTCGTTCAAAACACTTGTCCACGTGGTTAGAATGCGATCGCCTACATTTTAACGAGGCATAAACCCAGGAGAAAACATGCAAGCCGAATTGGTGTCTTTTCCCACTGAAGCGCGGTAACAGCTAAAGCGTGGGAAGCGCTCGGAGCAGGTCCCACCCTCCCCGCAGCCCTGAGCATCCCCTTCCCCAAAGCCCGCGGCCCTTACCTTCGTGCCTCCGAGGCGTAACACCTCCTCCAGAGAGAAGCCATTCTTGGCCTCATCGCCATCTTCCTCGTCTTCCTCGTCCGGATCTTCTGTCACCTGTTTGGGACGCCAGGGCTGCTTGGCAAGGAACGCCAAAGGTTCCTGGTCGGCCGACATGGCGAGCTGGACACGAGAGCGCAGCCCGGAGCTTACTTCCGCTTCCCGGTTACGCACTTCCTATTGCGAGGGCGAGTCGGGAAATACCCTTCAACCCCGCCTCCGGGGCGGAGCCTGGCCCGGGGGTGTTGGAATGAATGCCTTAGTGAGACGCTGCGTGGCCCGCGCGGGTGAGAGTCCCCTTGCAGGATCCTGTTTCCATGGAAACCGCGTGGCGCGGCTCCTTGGTCCCTCGATTGCTTCCTGGGGCTGGAGCTGGAAGCCTGTCGGCAGAGAGGCTTAGCTGCGCGGAGGGGCTTGTAGTCATGGGTTTGGTGCATTCCTCCATCGGGTCCTGACGTTGGGGCGAAGTTAGTGGTGAGCTAGGCATCCTTGAAAGCTCTAGGCTGCTTGCTGCGCGTGTAAATGAAATGGAGATTTCTAATGCGGGGGTGCTTAATCGTGTTTTTCAGGCCTTCCCTGTATTTGGAGAGGGAAATGCTTCAGCTCCGGGAATGAGCCGGCAGAAAGCAACCAGGTGACACCGATGCTGCGGCATCTTATGTATAAAATAAAGTCTACAGGTCCCATCACTGTGGCCGAGTACATGAAGGAGGTTTTGACTAACCCAGCCAAGGTAAACGTAGGGGATCGTGAACCACCAAGTGTGTACACGGAGGAGCCCGAAGGCCTCTAGAACCATCAGGGGTTGAGCCACCTCCGAAGTCCTTGGAATGTAGTCTAATCTGTCATTTGCTTTAAAGGGCAGTGCCAAGAAAGAGGTCACGACAAATTTCTGCGGTGTTTAGGTGACAGAATGTAGTCTGATCTTCCTGAGTTAAAGGAATGCTGCTTTTCTAACCGGGGTTGTGCATTTCCCCTGTATGTATAAGGGAAACGCTGTGTGCAAGAGGTTGACCTTGAACTTGCAGCATCTTCTTTTTTACCCTCCTGAGTGCTGGGATTCGAGGTGATCTCCACCTGCCTGGCTAAAAGAAAGCTTTGAGTCTTTCTGGAAGGTTAAGCATTATGGTAAAACTTGGGGTATGAAGGTAAGACAAAGGCTTCTCCCCAGATAAACCTCGTAAGAAATGGAATTGTTGTCACATTTAAGAAAAAAAAGCACTGGATCTAGTTTGGGGTTGGGAGTCTTTGGAGAGAGAAGTCAGTGAAGACACTGTTTGAGTAGACGGAATGGATGCCAGGGAGGTCTAAAATGGGAAGAAAATGAGACTTTGCACTGGTTTGGAAGTATAGACAAGCAGGGCCATTGTTTACCTTTTTATTGAGATACATTAATCATATGAACTTGTGTAAGTCTTAGGTATATAGTTGGATCTCTCTCTCTCTTGCACACACACATGGATGGATTTTCATACAAACCAAATTTAAGTTGCACGATGGTCAAGAAAAATCTAGGAGCAGAGTATCAGCAACAGGCAGGACTAACTGGGGAGGGGAGGCTACAAGGATGGTAAGACTCTAACTGTGTTGACTGACAGTGGGAGGGGCAAGTAGTAGAGAGGTGAACATGGCTGCAGCCCTTCTACTTGAGTAATTGCTGTTTGGTGAGTTTTGCAAAATGGCTACTACTATGTAAAATTTAGGTAAAGACTCTGTCCTTATCTTGGTTACTTCAGAAGAGAGAACTTTCTTGGTAAATAGTTACTTCACTGTAAGCATTGCAGAAAATTTTGGAGGAGCACTTTTGAAAGCGTTACTTGAAAATTAATCTTTTCCGTTTCTTCTCTTTTACTCAGGGATATTATGTGCATCATGATATGCTAGGAGAAAAAGGAGACTTTATTACTTCACCTGAAATAAGTCAAATCTTCGGGGAGGTAATAACCAACATGTAGACCATAAAAGAAATGTTATAGATACCTGAGAGCAGACCAAGCGATGAGCATCTGTAATAGTGTTTTATGGGGTTTGTGTGTGTGTGTGTATGTGTGTGTGATTTATCAAAATTAATTATTTAAAATTTAGGCCGGGCGTGGTGGCACACGCCTTTGATCCCAGCACTTGGGAGGCAGAGGCAGGCAGATTTCTGAGTTTGAGGCCAGCCTGGTCTACAAAGTGAGTTCCAGGACATCCAGGGCTAGACAGAGAAACCCGGTCTTGAAAAACCAAAAAAAAATTAAAAAAAAAAAAAGAGAACGAGAGAGGAAGAAAAAGAAGTGGAAACATGTGAAGGACAAAGGAAGATAGAAAAAGGTTTGAGAAGAGGAAAACCATGAACAATGTGATTGACTAGGGGAGAGAGCGCAAGCGAGCTAACTGCCAGCTATGACTTAATCAGATTACAGTGGGGTCTCCCTGTAAAAAACAGAATTGTGTATAAGAAACATTTACTTCCCTAAAAGTGCCTTTGATGACTTAAAAATGGAAAATAGTATATAAGCAGAAGTGAGATCTAGGCTTGAGAAAGTAAATTACATTTAAGGGTTGTGTGATAGTGGAAATCATGAGTAAGAAGTGCCATAATTGTTCTGTGTCCTTTTGTCCCCAAAGTCTCATACCTTTGTGTAAGTGATTGCTTATTTGTGCCATGGGGCCTAGCACCCTTCACCTGATAGTGAGCTTCCTATGTAGTCTATGTCCTGACAATCCCAATGAAGTTCCAGTGCATTCAGATCTGTGTGTGCGTATGTGTGTGTCCATTCGTATATATCTATGTATGTCCAAGAACCTATATTGAATTATTTGTAAACGTTTTGCCTTTTGGTATAAAGTATGTATTTATATTGAGTTTATGGTATAACACTTGAATGTTTTTTTCTTGTCATAGCTACTAGGGGTATGGTTCGTTAGTGAATGGATGGCCTCTGGAAAAAGCCCAGCATTCCAGCTGGTGGAACTTGGCCCAGGTCGGGGCACCCTCACAGCAGATATTTTGAGGGTAAGTAATAAAAGAACAACTCTTAAATCCCTCTTTCTGTTTTTGAACTAGTTTTCAAATTTTATTAATCTAGGTTTTCAGTCCTACTTTCTAATTCTTGTTTTTTTTTTGTTTTTGTTTTTTTTTTTTTTCAAGACAGGGTTTCTCTGTATAGCCCTGGCTGTCCTGGAACTCACTTTGTAGACCAGGCTGGCCTTGAACTCAGAAATTCACCTGCCTCTGCCTCCCAAGTGCTGGGATTAAAGGCGTGCGCCACCACGCCCAGCTCTACTTTCTAATTCTTATATCTGTCAATTAAAATCCAATGTCAGAGTAATGTGGAGGCCAGATGCTGACACTGGGTGACCTCTGCTATTGGCTTTTTACCTCACTCTTTGAGATAGGATCTCTCATTGAGTTGGCAATGTGCTGACTCGCTAGAAAGCTCCATCCTTCTCCTGTCTCTGCTTTCCCAGGATTGGGTTTAAAGGTGTGTGCCAGCAGGACATGGTCCCAGGGATAAACTCAGGTCTCAGGCTTGCACAGCAGGCTCTTTACCAACCAAGCATCTCTGAGCCCTGTGGGGGATATTCTATTACTGCTCTTCCCTCTCATTTGGCCTAGAACTCTGTAAAAATATTTTAAAGGAATCTGTAGTAATTTGTATTAAACTTTAAGCTTTTGCTGTTCTGAAACTCATCAATATTTTTGAAGGCAACTTGTATGTTTTTTGGCAATTTAATGTAAAAATAGAATCATTATAGATTTAATTTTTTGATAAATGATATTTTTGAAATTAGGAATTGAAGAGTCTTTTTATGACAAATAAGAATCCTGATTATATTTTAAATAGAAAAAAAATCCCACTCACGAAGTTTCCATAGCTCTATTTTATATATCTTTAAAATTGACAGCCATTTGAATATGAAAATTTTTAATGAGGTTTTTAAATAGTATTTTCTTAGCTAGGTGTGGCAGTGCATACTTTTTTTTTGTTTGTTTGTTTGTTTTGTTTTGTTTTCTGAGACAGGGTTTCTCTGTATAGCCCTGGCTGTCCTGAAACTCACTCTGTAGACCAGGCTGGCCTCAAACTCAGAAATCCATTTATCTCTGCCCCCCAGTGCTGGGATTATAGGCGTGTGCCACAACCACCCGGCTGGTAGTGCATACTTTTAATCCCAGTCCTATGAAGGGCTACAAAGCATCCCAAATAGAACAGCTACTTTATTTTACTTTTTGAAAAAGATTTATTTATCTATTTAATGTATGTGAGTACACTGTCACTGTCTTCAGACACACCAGAAAAGGGCATCAGATTCCATTACAGATGGTTGTGAGCCACCATGTGGTTGCTGGGAACTGAATTCAGAGCCTCAGGAAGATCAGTCAGTGCTCTTAACCTCTGAGGCATCCCTCCAGCCCCCTATAATAGCTATTTTAAATTTGACCTGGAGTTGTTGTTTCAAGGTTTTTTTTATATAGTTTGATTTCAAAACCAAAAGAAAAAAGAAGAAAACAATCTAGTCAGACGATTAGTCTGCATCTGCACACTCCCAAAGCGGAGGGAGCAACGGGTGGCAGATGGGCCGCTGGGCTGCTATAGGTTGGTACATCTGCACACTCCCAAAGCGGAGGGAGCAACGGGTGGCAGATGGGCCGCTGGGCTGCTATAGGTTGGTACATCTGCATACTCCCAAAGCAGAGGGAGCAACGGGTGGCAGATGGGCCACTGGGCTGCTATAGGTTGGTAAGAAGCGCATTTCCTTTTCCCCTGTATTTTTATGTATAGTAAAATACTGTTGTACAGCGAAGGATGAATTGGAAATGTGTTTTACTCCCAGGCTCAGTCAAGCTACCAGTGCCATTTAATTTGACTCTGAAGATAGAGTTTCATCATGACCCCAGAGAGGTTTCTTTAATAGATACCCAGGTTTTATTAGATCAACCCTGTATTTTATTTTCTTGGACTTTTTTTCGAGTGCTTGATCTGAAACATTGTGTGGATGTTAAATCTTCTTTTTAATAGTCGGTTGTGACTGGGAAGCCATATTGTAATTTATTTCTTATATAGACGGTGCTTACTCCCTCTAGTAGACATGGTTCTTAGATGTTACTGGAGAATGACCTGGGTCAGGGGTCAATCTGTGGTGTGTTTCAACTAAACAGTTGTGCTGAGCAGTCAGAAACCCCTTTTACTTGACACTGTTTGCTGGTGTGTGGTGGTTTGGCCTTCGGAGGCTCATACGTTGGTATGCTTGGTCTCTCGTTGGTAGAACTGTTTTAGGAAAGATTAGCAAGTGGCCTTGTTAGAGGAGATACATCACTGGGGACGGCCTTAACAGTTTCCAAAGCCTACACCAGGCCCATTCCCACCCTCTGCCTCCAGCTTATGGATAAGGTGTCAGCCACTGCGCCAGCGTCATGCCTGCCTTCCTGCTGCCATACTCCCCACTGTAATGGCCAAGGACACACCTTCTGAAACTAATCAAGCTCCAGTTAAATGCTTTCTTTTCTAAGTTGTCTTGGCCACTGTGTCTCTCCACAGCAACAAAACAGTAACTAAGACACAGTCTTTTCTTCTTTGTTTTAGGTGTTCAGTCAGCTTGGGTCTGTGCTAAAAACCTGTGACATTTCAATACACCTTGTAGAGGTGAGCCAAAAATTAAGTGAGATTCAGGCACTGACACTGACTGAGGAGAAGGTCCCTTTGGAGAGAGATCCTGAATCCCTGGTGTACATGAAAGGTGTCACAAAGTCTGGGATTCCAATCTCCTGGTACCGAGACCTGAAGGATGTCCCTGAAGGTATAACTCCACATTGATTAAAAGGCAGAACTTTGGTCAGAACCCTCCACAACTATGACAGCTGACCAGGTTTTTACTACAGTTTCATAATGACCACTTCCAAGTCCCTTACCTGCAGAGGATAGCTGATTCTTCTTTTTCTAGCAAAGAACAATAGAATATCACTTAGCATAAAGGAGTGGTGTATTTCATATCATTTTATAGAACCCCAAAATGTAAACCTCTGTACTCTGTAGTATTCTCCTTATCTAGGAAAGTACTGATGGTGAAATGCCCGAAAGCAGCTGACAAAAGTGATCGTAGATGGGTTTAGTCATTAATCTCTTGAAAAATCTTTAGTTGCCCAAAGGCAAGCAAGGTGTGGTTGTTGTGGCTTACCATCTAGGAGTCTGACAGTGTTGGGACAAGAGCCTCAGCTAGATGCCAAAAGCCATTTCTGACCTCAAGTTCACATTCCTTCACAGATGATAAATTTGACTCTCATTGTTTGGGGGCTTAATGATGAGTAGAAGACTCAGCTGATCATGGGGGTGTTTCAGTTCTCAGGCCATGATGTGCAGAATGAGGAAGAACTGTTTGTTTGTGTGCTATTTACAGTGAGTTTCCCACAGTTCTTAACTTGCGGTTTGAGACCTCCTTGGGGGTTTAACAACCCTTTTGTAGGGGTTGCATATTTCATATTCTACACATCTGATATTTAAAATTTATAACAGTAGCAAAATTAAAGTTATGTAGTAGCAATGGAATAATGTTATGGTTGCGGGTCACCACAACACGAGGATCTGTATTAAAGGGTCTCAGCGTTAGGAAGGTTGAGAACCACTGGCCTAGATGGTGGTTACAGAAGCATCCCAGGTTTCAGTGCTGAAGAATCAGGCACTTTTTTTTTTTAATCTTTTTTTTTTTTTTTATGGTTAATGTTCAATAGATAATTGTTTTGAAATGCCAAATAACTACTTTTTTTCTTGTACTTTTAAATAGGATACAGCTTGTATCTCGCCCATGAGTTTTTTGATGTTCTTCCTGTACATAAATTTCAGGTATTGTTGGGAAAGTCCTGTTTATGGTTAACCAAAGGCCTTAAAGCTGCGCTAGTGAACATGGTGCTTACCCACTGCCTGCTCAAGTTAGTATTATGTGGGATGTTCAGGACTATGATCGAGGAGCAAATATCAACCAGGATCTTATTTTCCTGGGAACGTGGCTGTGAATTCTTAGTTTTGGGTATGGACATGAGAGCGCCTACAATGGGAATGACTGTGTCATGAGGACTTGCTGACAAGCGCTTAAGTTACAAGACTAGAATTTCCTATATCCGTACCGTGAGAATTTGGGTTTTGTGATAGGCTGTATCCATGGCAACCTCTAAGGCTAAGAGTAAGTCTCCTGTAGTGTAGTCATTTGTCACAGTAGTGCCTGCTCATGCTGGTTTGACTCCATCTCTGTGCAGCCCTGTGCTGCTTGCTTCTCCGATAGTGCTTGCAAATACGTATTTTCATGTCTCTTGTTTAGAAAACACCACGCGGATGGAGAGAAGTGTTTGTTGATGTCGACCCACAAGCTTCTGATAAACTGAGGTTCGTCTTGGCGCCTTGTGTGACCCCCGCAGAAGCCTTCATTCAAGTATGAATTTGAGTTTTTCTTCTAAGCTTATGTTGCTGCAGAATGGTCCAGCCTGTTTTCCTAGTTGCCAGTTTAGTTCTCCCAGTGGGAAGCTGGAACACAGCACTCAGGTGGCAGTCCAGAAGCCCTGCGGGCTATGTTGTCTCTCCTGTGTCATCTTGCTGTGTAGGAAGACGGGGCTTGTAAGCCCTTCCTCAGCTCGGTGCCTCCTCTGTTCCCTGACGACGAGGAATGAATGACGTCATCATTTCCTTAACAGGGAACATTCCCTGTGTGAAGGCTGTGTGCTCTGGTAACTGCGCAGCACACTGTGCTGTGTGTTCTCATTACTGTCATCAGTGACAGCTGTTGGGTTATACTCGAACCCAGACTTACCTTTGACCCCACGGTGAGGTCAAACTGCTGTTTTCTCTTGCTTTTAAGAAATGGTCCCCAGGCCGGGCGTGGTGGTGCACACCTTAAATTCCAGTACTTGGGAGGCAGAGGCAGGTGGATTTCTGAGTTCAAGGCCAGCCTGGTCTACAGAGAGTTCCAGGACAGCAAAGGCTACACAGAGAAACCCTGTCTCGAAAAACCAAAAAAAAAAAAAAGAAATGGTCCCCAGAGCTTTCTATCTTAGGACTGCACTTAACTTAAACAAATGTTTCACCTGCACTTTGTTTGAGGGTGATGGTTCCCCTGACACTGGAATTATAGATGGCTGTGAACTGCCATATGGGTGCTGGGAATGAAACCAACGTTCTCTGGAAGAGAGAGTCCAGTGCTCTTAACTGTGGAGCCATCCCTTTAGCTCCAGGGCTACCTTTTTTTTTCTTTTTTTTTGGTTTTTCGAGACAGGGTTTCTCTGTGTAGCCCTGGCTGTCCTGGAACTCACTCTGTAGACCAGGCTGGTCTCGAACTCAGAAATCCGCCTGCCTCTGCCTCCCGAGTGCTGGGATTAAAGGCGTTCGCCACCACGCCTGGCCTTTTTTTTTTTTTTTTTTTTTTTTTTTTTTTTTTTTTTTTTTTTTTTTTTTTTTTTTTTTTTTTTTTTTTTTTTTTTTTTTTTTTTTTAATTCCAGGGCTACGTTTAAAGGTTCTCAAATACCATTTGGTTCTCAGGAATATCTGAGCTTTTCATTTATTGTCTCTTCTCTACCCCAGAGAAAGTTTAGTTTCTAGATCTTAATTAAGGATTTCCTAAAGTTTTCAGTTTTAGAAACAAGTTTTGAAAACATACCTTCATGTTCTTCATGTCTTCAAACTTAATGTCTACCTTGAAAGAACCAAGTTCTGTATACTGAAAAGGGTATCATGTGAAACACTGGCCAGATTGTATTCAAGTTGAATTCATTATAACTAAGAAAATGTTCACTGTAGAAATGTATAAAACCCTAAGGAAGCAGCTCTTCTGAGTGATGCAGTGAGTCTCTTTCCTCACCAGCCTGATGAAAGAAGGGAGCATGTGGAAGTATGTCCCGACGCTGGGGTTGTCATCCAGGAACTGTCCCAGCGCATTGCAACGACTGGAGGTGCCGCCCTGATTGCGGATTACGGTCACGATGGAACAAAGACAGACACCTTCAGAGTATGTGTCACACAGGGCATGCTTTATCAGCATCTCTTTGTAAGATCTGAAGTTCACTGAAAGTTGTCTTAGCTTTTATGGTATCTAATTTTGTTGCATTCATTTTAAAAATTAATGTTAATTATGCTGTTATAACTACCCCTAATTTCAGATCTTACAGTCATTCTTAGCACAGAGCCTGGATATGCATTGAGCCTAGGAAGCATTGGAATAATATACAATTTGGGAAAGAGTCTCTTCACATTAATGTTTCAACCCTGCCTTCATTAAAAAAAAAAAAAAAGCTACTTTACATGTTTAACCTAGCTACTGCAAACTGTTTTAACATATTTTTCTTTCCAGATATTTTCTTTCACCCTTCCTAAACATTGTTTAGAAATGTTCTTTAAATATGACTAGCCATGTTGAACAGTCTTTAATTGAAATATAAATATATTTCTATTCTATTATGAGTAAATTATATTTAAATTTATTTAATTATTTAAATTTATATTTATAAATTAAATCCAATTATATTATGAGTAAATTATATATTTAAATTTATTTATTTAAATTTATATTGAAATATAATTACATTATATTTAAATTATATTATGAGTAAATAGCCAGAGGCTATTACTCATTTTCTAGATCATTCGTTCTTTCTAACTTTATTACTGCTAGGAATTTTTACTGGGTGGTGGTGGGGCACGCCTTTAGCCCCAGCACTTGGGTAGCAGAGGCAGGTGGAATTCTGAGGTCAGCCTGGTCTACAGAGTGAGTTCCAGGACAGTTAGGGCTACACAGAGAAACTGTCTCGAAAAATGAAAACTAACCAAACCAAAAAGGAATTCTTACCTGGGAGACTGTTCTCCAGCCTTTCCTCTAGGATTATGGTAGAGCAGCTCTGGATGGAGCACATACCATATCCTCAGGCTTTGTAAACTGAACTGCCTAGGCTCTGATAATCGGAACTTGCCCACAGCATTAATGGGAATGCTAACTAGCTTTATGTTAAAGGCAACATTGTTAGGCACTCCAACTTCATATATTCTACTGGGTTTTCCATGTGTTACAGTTTAAGCCACAGACTTAGGACATACTTTTCTTAACACTGACAATGTCAAAAATGGATTAGTAGGGTATCCTTCCTTTACTCTTAATAATGTGAACTAAAACAGAATTAAAAACTATTCTTTATCCTCAAGGGGTTTTATGGACACCAGCTTCATGATGTCTTAATTGCTCCTGGAACAGCAGACCTGACAGCTGATGTGGACTTCAGTTACCTGCGCAGAATGGCACAAGGAAAAGTAGCCTCTCTGGGTCCAGTGGAACAGCGCACATTTTTAAAAAACATGGGCATTGATGTCCGGCTGAAGGTGATGTTTATCTCAGTAACACTAAATATCTTAATTTCAGAAATTATTTAAATTGAGCTATACTAGTGTTGATGCTATTGTAGCGAGCAGGCTTCAGGTATAATTTCTGCACAAGTCAGAGCTGGCGTGTGCACACCTTGCCAAGTTTCTATGTGAGGCTGATACTCCCAAGAAAACCATGCTCATGGGTATGAAATCATGACTCCTCTGTTGTTATGGAGCAGATCACCTGGGATATCTGCTAAAGATGCAGATATATACATTTGGATCACAGCATTCTACAGTTAGAAGACACTGTGATCCCATCTGGGGAACTGCTGTACTGGATCATTTACATCATTAGTCCTGCACTGGGGAATTCTTTTCTTCTGGTGATGTGCATTAAAGGCCTTTCCTCCCCCTTCAGGTTCTTTTGGATAAAGCAGGTGAGCCATCCCTGAAGCAGCAGCTCCTTCGGGGATATGATATGTTAATGAATCCTCAGAAGATGGGAGAGAGGTTTCACTTCTTTGCCTTGCTACCTCATCAGAGATTCCACGGCGGGAGTCAAGAAAGGAAAGCCTGCCAGTCAAAAACCCCCTCATCCTCAGTAGCTGGCTTTGATGAACTCGTTTGGCAGTGATATTTCAGCTTGAACTTTTATTCCTCAGTGGGCCTTAAAAATCAAAATAAACAAAATTCACTTTGCATATTGAAGTAACATATAAGTTTTCAAACTAATATCTCTTTACAGTCAATAAAAATAGCCTGTTCATACTGGGCAGTGGTGGCACATGCCTTTAATCCTAGCACTTGGGAGGCAGAGGCAGGCGGATTTCTGAGTTCGAGGCCAGCCTGGTCTACAGAGTGAGTTCCAGGACAGCCAGGGCCATACAGAGAAACCCTGTCTCCAAAACAAAATAAAACAACAACAAAAAACCCCCAAACAAATGAACAAACAAACAAACAAATAGCCTGTTTATATGAATACAGTCAAAATGGTAGAATGTCAAAGGTTATAACTAACTCTTGGTATAATTGTTTTCAACCCAGTAAAGTGGTTTATTGTGCAATTGTTTCCTTATCAACTTGCTGTATTTCTATTTAATTTTTAAAGACACATATGAGCACTGATTGGTTTGTTAGAAACTGGAGATAAGGTAAATGGCTATTTCAAGTCAACAGATCTGGATATTTTCAAAGGGCAGAAAGCAGTGTATTCCGACAGAAGGCTTTCTCAGGGTCAGTAAACGGGAGAGGGCAGAGGTGAGTTGCTAGAGGTAAGATCCTGTTTTTCTAAAGGAAATAATTAACTGAACGTGTCAGTCTAGACTTAGTGTTCTGTTCTGAGCACAAATGAAGGAAGAGTGACTGGGAAGGAGTCAGCAGTTCTCCGCTCCGGAAGCAGGACTGCAATGGTTGAATACCTAGGATAGTCACTCAAATATTTAATTATCATTATTCTTTGTACTTGTATTCCAATAAATGAACCCTCTCGGTAATTATTCCAAATGCGGTATACAACTGAAATGACTTTTTAAAGGGTTGTCTTTCACAGAGGAGATATATAGTCAGTGCTCATGTAGCATTTACAAAACTGTCCTATTACTCAGGCCCGGGGAAAATATTATAACCAAATAAAACTCTCTTGAGATCCTTATACTAGAGATGGTCTAAGGTCTTCACATAGGAAAGTATGGTGATAGAGAAATACATTTTATTATCAAGTTTTGAGAATATTTACAAAAAGTGGGATGTAACAAAAAATATAAAATGTACTAAACAGTGTCATTATACACTACTTTGAAACTTGTCACATGTTTCTAAGAAACAATTACTTTTTTATGCAAACACAGCTTGGCTTTAAGACAATGACAAAAAGTTATGCAGGTTAAACAGTGGAGTGGTTACTCAACTCCGGACTATGACAGCGCCTTTACAGTCTCTCTTCAAACAGTACAGGGCTCCGACAAAAACAGAGTGCAACTAATGTCATGGCTTGTAAAGTCTGATTACAGAAGCACAGCAAGCCAGCAGTCACTTCAGTCACTCCTCACTCACACAGTAAAGCCACCAAGGGCTGCTAGTGACACTCAATAGTTCCACCTTGTACACAGTGGTCAAGCAGACTTAGCAGAAATGGAAAAATCCATTCTTAGAAGTTTCTTAAAATTACTCTTCATAACCGCTGCATGAAAACAATTACAGAGGCAGTTTGGAAAGCCTTCTGGAAACACTTACAGATGTACAGTACATTGTTAATGCCTGGGACGGTTAGAGGGATTGGGGATATAGGCCTGGGTTTAAATCCCTATTTAGACTCAATGCACTTTAACAACTAACCCTGTGCCTCAGCTTTAAGTGTGCTTAGTCATGTGGCTATTGTGAGGACAGTCGAAAGCATAAACATTCACAACCAGGGCACCCCTACTGTTTCTGTCACTTCAAGAACATTTTCAATTTTAGATCACTGCAGCTGCTTTCTCATCTGGGACGGCACCTAGTTTTGATCTGTTCACACACACAGTTTTTCCTTTGCTATCTCAGAGCCTGTGGTAAGCTACAACCCTGGCATTCCAGATTGTCAGAAGTAGTCACATACCCCAGTCTTCACAGCCACATGGAGGAAGGCAGAAGGAAGAATTTATGGTGTCCACTCTACAGACGGAGAAACTAAGTCAAACAAATGGTCAGACAAATGTCATCTGCTCAGCCCAACAGATCCATAGACTAAAGACACTTAAGCTTAAACCCAGGTTTTCAGATTCCAAATTCTTGCTCTCAGCACAGAAAAGGAAAAACAAGAAAAACCTGTTTTTGGTGACTAGTGAGGAATGAAGAAACAATACTATATTTCTTGTATATTATATTTCTTCCGAGAAGATGGTCCTGGATCTTTTTATCTTTGGGTAAAGTACAGGTGGGAATATCACTAATGTGGAAATCTGAAGGGCACAGAACTCCAAAGTTTTTTGTATTTGGAGGATTTCAGATTTGTAAGTCAGGGATGCTCAACCAGTAGAGTGTGCAAACATTTCAGTATCTGGAAAATGAACCCTTCCTGGGGTAGAGCAGCTCAGATAGGGATACTCACCTTGTATTAATAACTACTACAAAACAGCTGGCTGAAGTGTAAGAAGTTCTTACTCTTTCTCCATCTGCTGTACTGGTAATAAGGTCTCACCTCACTAAACCAAGTTTTCATGTTTGACTTCAATCCTCCAAACTGCTCAAACTACAATGCTAATTTAAAAACACTAGATATTTGGAAATCCCATCCAAAGGCTAAGGGAAGAAGAAAAAGATAACTGCTTGTTATATAGTGGCATTTACTGACCCTGTATTAGCTTTCCTATGTAGTATGTGATTTCGTCTATAAATTATTCAACTCCAGGTGAAGATAAATTAATTAAATGCAGAGTTGTGCCCACTGACTGTTGGCATACTGTATCATGATGGTGTCAATTGAAAACATACGTGTTCAGAGGCAGAGCTGAGTGATGACCAGCTATTTCTATTCATTTGTAACACCAATTGTTCGATTATCCTAGTGANGGCCATCAGTGGGAAGAGAGGCCCCTTGGTTATGCAGACTTTATATGCCCCAATACAGGGGAACGCAGGGGCCAAGGGGTGGGAGTGGGTGGGTAGGGGAGCAGGGCCGGGAGGGGGGAGGATATAGGGAACTAGCTGGATAACACTTGAAATGTAAATGAAGAAAATATCTAATAAAAGTAGTAAAAAAAAAAAATACACAATCCGATAAGTACTTATGAAAGGCTAATAGACATTCATTGTTTCTGTTCCTGGGCATTTAACTGCCTGTCAACACTGACTTGAGTGACAGGCAGACCTTGTCCAGAGGCCCACGCCATGGCACGATAATGACTACCGAGGCCTACATTATCCCAGGCCATGCTGAACCTGTTGCTCCTAGACTGGTTTCATCGGTGAAGACAAACTCACAGGAGAGGAAGATGCACAGTCCTTTTTTTTACCTGTAGCCAAGGATGACTAAGAGATTTGTCAACACTGTAACGTTTTCTCATCTTCACTTGAAGCAAGTTGTTTATCAAGTCAATTGCTAGACGAAAAGCAAAATTATAGATATGAGTTTTGGGGTACTGAACCCAAACCTGTGATTCTGCCTGCAGGAGAGCAGACACTGAAGTGACCCATAAATGCTTCCTGTAATAAGTACGAATGCCCACTTTTTACGTTACTAAGATGGCAGTCAGGGTGGTTACACGCATGAACTGAAGCCAGCCTGCCAGGCTGATTTGTTCTACACCACAGTATGACATGGTCTATGCTAACCCATACTGTATCTTGATTTCCTCATCTACACAAGGAGACTGTTGGGAAGATGAGATCAGCGTAATATAAAAGCTTAGAATGTGTTTAGCACACAGGTTCTAAGTGTTCATTACTGTTATCTGAGGATGAACAAAACAGATTGGTTCCAGATAGGTTATCCTCTTGCAATGTAATCACAAAGCTCTCCCCTGATGTGGTGTGAAAACGTGGCAGACGAGTGGGAGGAACACGTCTATAGGAGTCTTACTTCAGCTCGGTTGTCGTTTTCCAGGGTGACAGCCAAAATCGTTTGTCCAATCCCCACTACCGTATGAGGTAGTCATTAATTTGTCCTGGTTGAAGTAAGGAAAGGGGCAGAAAAAGAGGGGTGGGGAAGGGACTCTTTTCCAGAACATGTTTCGAAACTTTGGACGTGAATAGTGGGAATTCCTAGTGTATGCCGACAGCCCTGGCTCATTCTTGACATGTACAGAAGGAGGCATTACAGACTGAAAGGCCTTCACTAGCCATGAAAACGATAGCATGAAGCTTTCTGGTAGGGGATCGGAAGGACTGGAAAAAAAGAACTGCAGATACAAAAGCTCATTCTAGGTATAAAGGCATAAGCTAAATGTGTCTGTTCAAGGAGTCTGCAATGCTGTTCTGAAGACTGGAACAGTCAGTTAGCAAGACATGTCCTTACGACAAAATGCTCAAGTGTTCTCGTAAGAAGCTCTTTAAAGCTTGGGGGAGGGGGAGGTCAGGAGGATGCGAGGGCCACTCAGAAGGTAGGCTTTGAAGAACTGTAAGAGGCTTGTAGGAAGGGCTGTTGGCTGGAGGTCAGACATACAAACCACAGACAAGAGCTTAGGAGTGCACAGCTGGGTTTGTGTGAGAAGTGGGAGGTGAGGCCAAAAGGCTCTTTAATGAGGACCACATCAGAAACCTAGAGCAGCTGTGGCTAGGGGGAGCCAAACACAGGAAACAGCTGTTTCTGCATCGATGGGTCCAGTAGCAGTGACTGAATGATCAGAGAGACTGGTGGGGAGCACAGGGAAAAAGACACTTTAGTAGTTTCTGGATGAGACTGCTGGGGCCAAGCCTAAACATTTTGAGAAAAATAAGAGACAAAACCGTTTAAAACTAGAGTACTTGGCCTTGCACAGTGGCACACACATTTAATCCCAGCACTTGAGAGGCAGAGGCTGACAGATCTTTGTGAGTTCAAGGCCATCCTGGTCTACAAGGTGAGTTTTAGGTCAAACAGGGCTTCAAAGTGAGACCCTGTCTCAAAAATAAAAATTAATACTAAGAAACTAAATAGAATAGAGTGCCAAAGACTGGTAGTGCCTCAGGGGGGTGGAGAGCCAGGACAGTTCTGATCACAACGATTTCAGACTAAGCTGGAGGACCTGAAGCTTAGTTAGGACCTGAAGCTTAACTCTCCTTTACCTTCACTGGAAATTTCTCTCCACGGATTTGGTGGGTACATAAACGCAGCATTTTGGATTTGGTCATTTATATCTTCATCTTCATTGAATGGGAATGTGCCACTGAGGCTCACATAAACGATGACTCCCACCGACCACATGTCTAGAGAACGGTTGTAGCCTTTGCTCCTGAGAACCTCGGGGGCTAAGTAGGCTGGCGTTCCTACCACTGACCTCCGGAACGACTTCTCACCAATGATGCGGGCAAACCCAAAGTCACACAGCTTCACCTGGAAATTGAATATGTAAAAGCTTATCAAATAATGTATCAATACCTGTCCCTAGATATGCTCAGTGCACTTAACCAAAGGTGCTGACATACACAAACAGCTATAGACAGGCAAAGTGAAATGCCATTTCCCCAGAGGCAGACAGATACATTTGTAGCTCTGTGATACTACAGCAGTATGAAGAGCTATCCTAGCACTTTTTTTTTTTTTTTTTTTTTTTTTTTTTGGTTTTTCGAGACAGGGTTTCTCTGTATAGCCCTGCCTGTCCTGGAACTCACTTTGTAGACCAGGCTGGCCTTGAACTCAGAAATCCGCCTGCCTCTGCCTCCCAAGTGCTGGGATTAAAGGTGTGCGCCACCACGCCTGGCTCCTAGCACTTATTTTAAGAACATTTTGTACTCTTATGGAGTCATGGAACAAGGATTCGGTTTTGTTGTTCTGATGAAATGGATGGAGGATTCTGATCTTCAATTGAGAATCCCCCTGTTCCACACAACAGTCCTGGCTGTCAACTTGACTACATCAGGAATAAACTACAACCCAGAAATAGAGGGCACACCTATGATCCAAATCTTGAGGCTGAAGACATAGGCTTCTGACCTGGATATCTTGAGGCATAGTGGCCATGAAAAATTTAGGCTCAGGCAAGGAAGTACATGCCTTTAATCCCAGGAGACTGAGGCAAACAGATATCTGAGTTCAGGGTAAGCCTAGGACAAAGCAAGTTCCAATCCACACCTTTAATCTGGGCTATACTTTCTGCTGGAGGCCTACATAGGGACACTGGAAGAAGGAAAACTCACTCTTCTTGCCTGCTTGCACTTATTGCCAGCACATCTGTTGGAACCTACTTCTCTGACACGCTGAAACAACTAGCCTCTCGGGACCGGGAAACTACTAGATTCTTGGACTTCCCATCCATAGCTGCCTATTTGGGGTTAGCTGGACTACAGACTGCAAGTCATCACAAGAAATTCTCTTAAAATATAGAGATACTCCATGTGACTCTAGAGGACCCTGACTAACATACCCCTTTTCTATTTTCTGTAAAAAGTGTGTTTCAGTTTTGAGTCCTAAGTGTGTAGACATATAAAGGTATTCAAATGTTTTGCTACATGATAAATAAGCTTCAGTATTTCGAAGCATCCTTCATTTTGCTGCATCTTAGAGTATCTGTTGGCAAGGATGTTATGTTATCAGCAGGTCAGTAAACAAGACTTACAGATGATAATGAACAGGAGAGAGAGAATGGCTGTAAGTGCTTTCAGTGCTGACAGACTACTACCCCAGTGGGTTTAGAGTTGAGTAAGGTTACATATGAACAGGACCACAAGCACTACTACCATGTTCTCTGGAAGTATGATGGGCTTAGCAAAGCTCAGGACACTGACCGTGTTACATCAATTTAGATTGTTTTGGTTACTAGTGATTGCAGCTGTGCCCAACAGCCAAATGCCAAGTCCTTCCCAGAGGCAATGCTCTGACTGACAAAGTGATTTAGGAACTGTACACTGGCAGGGGGACTTGTTGTCTACACAGACCCAGTGCGGACAACTGCTAGGGGACAGAGTTGGAGGCATAGTCAAATGCTGCTTGTGTTTCTAGAGTATGTCACATGATACATGCCTTATGAATAAAATTTACTGAGACATGACTGAACTTGGTGACTCCTCTATTCAGATAGTTGAAGAGCTTAAACAAATGTGTGGATGTAAGTCATATATATATATATATATAATTATAAATATATATATATAAAATTAGAAACCCAGCCCCCACCAAAGAAACCAAAAGTTTGTTTCTTGAGACTTATTTAAATCTGAAAAAGTGTTAATAAATGCCAGCAATATAATAAAGTCTGAATTTGAGCCAGGCGTGGTGGCGCACGCCTTTAATCCCAGCACTTGGGAGGCAGAGGCAGGCGGATTTCTGAGTTCGAGGCCAGCCTGGTATACAAAGTGAGTTCCAGGACAGCCAGGGCTATACAGAGAAACCCTGTCTCGAAACACCCCCCCCCCCCAAAAAAAAAAAAGAAAGTCTGAATTTAAATGATTTAGCTGCTGCCTCACACTGGCAGCCAGAGACTACAATGGTATGTACTCGGAGCTCTGTTTCATATCAGGAGGAACTTTTGTAAATGTTGTCAATTCAGAAATGCTTCTAGATCCGGTTCTGAGAGCGCCTCACCTGAGGAAAGGGCTCTGCGGACGCAAGCAGCACATTTTCGGGCTTTAAATCACAGTGCACAATATTCTTGAAATGTAGATTCCTCAAGGCAACGAGTATCTGTTAGGGAGAAGGTTTTGAGGTGCAACTGAGAGCACAGTAAGATGACAGACAGGTCTGAAAGCCACCCCGAACCCCGGCTTTCCATGCTAACCTCCAACCTGGAGAGAAGACGTGCAGCACAGACGCTGGTGGGGGATCAGCTGTCCTTGCAGAGGGCCCACTTCAGTCCCCAGTACCCACAGACAGTGCCTAATTGTTTGAACTCTAGTTCCTGACCTCTTCTGACCTACACCGGCACCACACACATGTACATACATGCAGGCAAAACACTCATACCCATAAAATAAAATTTAAAAGTAATCCTACTCCTGCAAAGGGTTTTTTTTTAAATGCCTAGAAAATCAGCTAAACTCCAATGTGACTTGCTGAAATGGATAGTAATTTCAAACCCTACTCTATTTAACCAAGATGTAGTCAAACCCTGCTCTATTCAATCAAGATATAGCTAAAAGTGTTACTGTTTCACCTTTATTAAGGCTACCAATCCTTAGTTTCCCCAATATATAAAAATGGGGCTGTTTACTTCTCTTAGGTTTACTGGCTTCAAGGTATAATTAAAATACCTGTGTGACCATGAATTTAGTAATCCGTTCTGGAAGTCGACTCTTTTCACTGGACAGAATCATTTCCAACATATCTCCATGAAGTTTTTCCATTACTACGAAGACTCGTTCTGGGGTTTCAAACATACATTCCAGGTTTACAATCCCAGGATGGTGCAGATTCTGAAGAGGTGGAAGGGTATTTGGATGATCAACTTCAGTAGAAAACTAGTCTTACCATGAAACCACCTAAAAGACTACAATGATTATATGAAGATAGAGAAGGAAAAGAAAAATAGTTTACTCTCACCCCTCCTCAAAGCTTCCTTTTGTATTAGACAGAGACCATTAACAGAAAGGCACAACTGGTCAGGACGCTGAACCCAGGAAATTCAATAATATGGTTGCCTAGACAAGCGCTGTAAAATGACACCACCAGGTAGCATGCCAACATGGTTGGGGTAAGTCTCAGAACGCCTACCCCTAAATGAAGAGCTGCAGGCAATTAATGACTGCTGAGAGAGGCAGTCAGTCTGCTCCAGGAATGAGCTCCTGACAGCTGCAACCCCAAGCAGCGAGCCCTAAACACACAAAAGCAATTACTAAATGAAATCAGCAGGCTGAATTCATAAATTTGCATGCATAGTAATAACTAATGAGAAAGTTTAGAAAGTAAACTAAAAGCATATCAAATAAAAACTACAATGAGAATCACAGGTAATTTTTTCATTACATACTGGAAAATAGAAGGGAGAGACTATCTTCCATGAATTCCATTATGTCTTATTTGCAAGGTGTTTTATACTTTAGGTTAGGCTTGCTACGTAACTTTTACATACCTTCTAAACGCAGAACTGATTCACTAACCCCTGGACTGTGTGTGTGTGTGTGTGTGTGTGTGTGAGAGAGAGAGAGAGAGAGAGAGAGAGAGAGAGAGAGAGAGAGAGAGAGAGAGAACACATGTAGAATAGCAGCAGGAATGTAAACTACAGTAAGGCTATCTTCACTTCATGGGAAAAGCCTACCTGGAGAGTTCCCTGATTAAATTCTATGAAACTAATTTCAGTAAATAAGGTATTATGTGGAAATTTTGTTCTACAAAGTACTTGTGTTTCAAGTTCACACTATATCTCACATTTAAAGCATGTTAAAGTTCATCTTTAAACTATTTACACATATAGATTTTGCTGAGTTTATACACAGTCAAGGGATAACCAAATTCACAATTTTGGACACACACAAACTCTCTCCCTCAAATACATGTTTTAGTGAAAGCTGAGTATCTAGAGACAACCTAAAATACCTAATTGTACACTGACACAAACAAGCACTATTCACTGTGTGCATTAACTTTAAATTCCTAAGTTAAATATTCACTCTAGGACTGTTTGTGATCAAAGCCAAAGAGAAATCAATACTTAGATGAAGATCTTTATGTTAATATTGTCTTCTCTATTAGTTGGACAGCAAGGTTTCAAAAGTAAATATGAAAAACATCAACAACACATTCTTTTTTTTTTTTTTTTTGTTTTTTTTGAGATAGCCCTGTATAGCCCTGGCTATCCTAGAAGTCACTTTGTAGACCAGGCTGGCCTCAAACTTAGAAATCCACCTGACTCTGCCTCCCAAGTGCTGGGATTAAAGGCGTGCGCCACCACGCCCACCTAGCAACACACTCTCATACAGAGCCTATGTAAGTGATATTAATATTCTACCTACAGTTGACTTTGTTGGAAGCAGGTTTGATTATGAGCCTGGGGACTGACTGATCAGGAACTTTTGATTATCACTTCTCTGAAAACATGAAGTAATTGTTACTTACTAGCAATAATAATGTAAGAAACGTATCACTGATATTTGCTTAAACTCACGAAGAAGATAAAAATATTAGGTCAAAAGAAAAATGCAAGTACTTTATGTGATTTACATTTTGCTAACTTGTCTGTAGAATATGCTTTATCGAGCTGAGCATGTGGTGTGTGTCTGTAATCGAGCACTCGGGAGATTTAGAGCCAGAGGAGCACCAGGAGTGTGCGATTTATCGTGGGCTACACAGCAACCCTTGGCTTCAACAAAACTAAAACAACAAAAATCCCAACCAAACAAAACTGAACACCATCAAACTTTTAATGAAGTAGTGCAGTGCAGAGACCTTGAATTAACAGAATAACATATTACTGCTAGAGGCACACTTTGCTTTAATTAGTGTTAATTTTTAGGGTAACTAGCATATTTACATCATATCTGAAAATCTGATGAATAAAATAATGACATGATAAAAATACAGAAGGATTAGTATCTCTCTAAAGGAATTAAAACTGAATTTCCCTTTATTATTTTTAGAGATTTCACTCAGGGAAAAAAAAGATTCTAATCAAACTTGCATTAAAAGTAAAATCACAGCAGGGTCTTTAAACTTTTATACATTATAATCTTAATATAAAAAAGACTTACTGTTTAGTATTCAAAAGATCAAAAACAAACAAACAAACAAACAAACAAACAAACAAACAAACAACAGAAAACCCCAAACCTTGTCCTGCATTATCTAAAATATTCATTCAAAGTCTCACAAATCAAAATTCAAGCCTATGTAAGCCACTTTTAAGTTTTACCTGTAAAATAGCCACTTCATTCCGGAGCTGACTTTCTTGCTTTGTGGGGAATCTCATTTTATCAATTACTTTAATAGCCACATCCCTTCCAGTCTTTCTGTGTTTTCCTGTTAAAGAATAGAAGAGAATCAACTGGCAGCTCCCATATAACAGAAAAGCTGAGTTGACAAGTTATCCACAGACTGAAATTTTATTTATTTATTCTTACAACCTCTTTTGTTCACGGTCTTTTCCACATTTTAAGAAATATGATGCTTTTCTCTATAGTACTGCCTGTAATAAAGGCAATTTCATGACCTAAAATGGCATAACACCTCATGGCCTGCTTGCTGAGAAGTAACAGATCATAATAAATAAGTGACAGTTTTTAAATGCCCTGACCAAGTCTCTGGAGTCTGTGAAGATAGAAATAATGTACTAATGAATTTTAGTCTAGGTTCACTAAGTCAGCAGAGTGATTAAGTACAGCAAACTCTCAAACTCCAGACCTTTAAATTCTAGGTATAAGATAAGTATATAACAGTATCTCATTCATTCATTAAAAGGAATTAGTCACGCTGTACTAATTAAGTGGGGTCATTGTTGAAGAGGTGAAAACAGCAGGCACATTTCTTAGCTCCATTTAACACACGTGACTTGCTCTCTACCTGTTTATTAACTTGAGAATTACAACTGTTTCAAGGGCACAGCCCTAAAATTCTGCCTACTTTAAAAGACAAGGCTTGCTTGTTTGTTTGGTAAGATGCTACCAGGACTTCAATTACTCGTCCCTCAGTGAGGCCTTCCAGCGATCTCACTAGTATAAAACCAATAAATCTGAAGTTGCAAACCACAGATGTGTGCGTGTGTAAAACCGACACATTTTCTGGGTGAGGCATAGTTCCAAGCAGATACTTGGAAAACAAAACAGCCATCCCAAGGCTACCCTTAGAGTTCAGCAGGAAGACGAGAGAAACCCAGTGTTACAGGCTCTCTGGCAGGAGGATGCCCACCGTAAGGCAGGGGCATGGAGGAAGCACAATGCAGTTACTCAGATGAGCAATAGGCTGGTCAGAAAACACATAGAGAGGTGGCTCTCAACCTGCGGGCACAAAGCCTTTGGGGGGTGTCGAATGACCCTTTCATAGGGTCCATTTGCATATCAGATACTGACATTGTGATTCATAACAGCAAAATTACAGTTATAAAGTAGCAACAAAAATAATTTCATGGTTGGGGGTACCATAACAAGAGGAACTGTATTAAGGGGCCACGTCATGAGAAAGGTTGAGAACCACTGCAGTAGAGGTGGTCCTTCAGTTGAGGCTGGAAACAAACACATGCTAACTAAAGGAACAAAGGATGGAGAAAGGTGCAGAGGTAAAATACAGAGGCATGCAAGCATGCCTGGAAGAAATAAAAAATGAACTGTAATTAGAATGGAGGTTACATAAGCAGAGATTGTAACAGCCTGCATACTCTAAGAACGATGGACATGGACCACAGAAATGGGCTTCTGAATGTACTAATACTAACATCCAATGATTATTTTCTAAAAGGCTTACTCTAAGAGTGGTGTGAAAAAAGGGGGTTCACATCCTATCTGGGGTCACAGCTTACAGAGTTATGTCATGGGCACATTAGTTTTAATTAACTCCAGTAAGCCTATGTGCAGTGCAATTCAGTTTACTACCTTCATTAAGCAGATGTCAAGCTTTTGAGACACAGATGCTAAATGGTTTTTTATCAGTATTCTTAACCACAGGATAGAGTAAGAATTCAGTTCTTCAGACCTGAGAATATTCAAGTCAACAGAAGATGAATGCTGACTGTGCATTGGGAACTAGTAGGAAACATATTTCAGAGAACAAGGCACACAGCCCAACACAAACACATCTTTCCATACGAGCTGCAGCGAGAAGAGAAAAAGACTACTGTTGGAGTCATTTCCTGATTCTGCCACTCTTGCTTCTGCTACTGAAATGAAGAGACTTGGTTTTAGAGAAAAGGTCTTAGTTGGGAGGATGGGAACCAGCCATTGAGGAGGAGGGCACTTGACAGAACCGTGAGCTAAGAGAATGTCAGCTGTCTTCAGATGTCACAAGTTAGAAGATATGTATGTATGTATGTATGTATGTATGTATGTATGTATGTATGTAACAGGCTGTAACTGCTTACCTCCATAAACAATGCCAAACTGGCCAGAACCAAGCACCTCGTCTGCAAAGATCTGGTATACGCTGCTGATGTCCTAGAGAAAGCAAGGGAGCACAGTTCTTCACCGAGCAAGCACAGCAGTGTCCCTGACTCAAACACTTAGCTTCAATTTCATGTTAGAGGCAAAAAAAAATTATGAAGCATAAAATATTTTTATGAAGCAAAGGCTTTCTGGATTTTAGAGAAAGGTATCCTGGTCTTACACTATGATTCATTATGCAAATATAACTTCTTTAAGAAAACCCTTAGGAGCTGGGTGTAGTGAAACATGCCATTAATTCTAGCCTTCCTTCTAGGCATAGGCAGGCATGTCTGTGAGTTCAAGGCCAGCCTGGTCTACATAGTAAAACCTGTCCCAAAATAAAGCCAAACCAACCAAAGAGAAACCCTTCAGGGAAAAAGATGCTTTGAGTTGAAAATAAATCTCGTATTTAGGACTGACCTATAAAAAAAAATTAAGAACAAAGTTTTACCAAAAAGAAGACTGCTATCTTTGACTTAAAACATAAAAAAAACAAACCAAAACAACAACAAAATACTTAGGCTAGTGTGATAGCTCTGCTTGTAAAATGCTTGCTGTGCAGAGTCCTTAGTTTGATTCAGAACCTAGTTTTAAAAAGGCGTGTGTGGTGCTTCATGCTTCTAATTCCAATGTAGGCAGGTGAGAGATGCCGATCCTGAGGCTGCTGGCCAACCAGCCTGCCTAGTCAGTGAGCACGAACCTCGTGAGAGACGACGGGCACATGCACATGCACGCACACGCATGCACACTCCACACAGGGTGGAAGGTGCTCAACAGGAACGACGTCTGAGTTTTCCCTCTCCAAACACATGTGCTCTTCGACCCACATCCAAAATAAAGACCTAGATTCACACTGGGGTTGAGCTAACTTTGACAGACTGATAAGACGTGTGTGGAACTCTGACATAAATCACTCAATAGCCCCCTTTTTCTTGGTTACCATTTGCTGCTCTCAGAACATTCAAACACTAACTTGGAGTGTGTAGTGCTAGAACTGCATTATGGGTATGACTGGTGAAAGATGAATATAAGCCCATTTAACAGATCCAAAGCTTCAGCCTTGAAACACAGACCAATGCACGCCTTTAATCCCAGCACTCAGGAGGCAGAGGCAGGTGGATTTCTGAGTTCGAGGCCAGGCTGGTCTACAAAGTGAGTTCCAGGACAGGCAGGGCTATACAGAGAAACCCTATCTCGAAAAAAACCAAAAAAAAAAAAAAAAAAAAAAAAAGAATTTTCACATTAATTCCCTTATTTTAATTATTCAGTCGGCACACATGGGATATAATTATTACTTACGACATTCTCTTGAATCTGACAATTAGACACGGAGATACTGGTAGCCAGATCTTCTGTAAAAAGAATGAAATATAAGAAAAACACAAAATGGTTAGTATATGACTTAATAGTATTTACTGAGAATCCATAGCTTATCAAAGTTAAAATTACATCAATATAGATAATATATGCATCAAAATATTATATATGATACTAACCCATCAACAAGAAACTGAGTAAATAAAATGATACATCCATACAAATAATACTCTAAATATTTAATAAACAGCATGTATCTGTGACATAATGTCCTACTAAGGGCTCAGTATTAGAGCATCTGCCTATTATGTGTGAAGTGTGAGGCCCTGGATTCAATTACCAGCACTGTCAGGAGCAAAAGAGGAAAAAGCAAGTTGTAGTATAGCAGGGTTTGAATTAAAACTAAAAATGCTACTTCTGGTGAATGAGTGATGTAGGCTTCGGAGTGAGGACTGTAATACTTATATCTCTATACTGCTTATATTGTTTTAAAACACAAAAAAGCATGTATCAGGGCAGATGGCTCAGTGGTTAAGACTACTGGCCCTTCTTTCAGAAGACCTGGTTTGAGTTCTAGCATCTACCGGTTGGCTCACAACCATTTGTAACTCTAGTCTCAGCGATCGATGTCCCTTTCTGGCCTCTGGGGGCATCATTCACATATGTGGTACACAGACATATATGGAGGCAAAGCACCAATGCATGTTTTTTTTAAAAAATAATTCATTACTTTCATTAAAAAGATTAAATTAGATAAATTTACACAGTGGTAATAAAATATGCCTTCTATGTATTAGAGTAGGGAAAAGGAATTTATAAAAAAGATCCCAGAATATATGACCTTATATTTCGTTAAAGGAAAAATAAGACAGTGTTGTAGTAGTTTGTATGGACTCCCATCCTCCCAAGTCCTTCCCCAGTTAAGACATGTATAGCAAACTGCTGACAACGGTCTGTTGAGGGCAGAGACAGGACTGAGATGGGCTGGACCCTCCATGTATCCTGGGGACTGCCTCAACTCAGATGACATAGTCCTACAAAGTTTTGATGAGTTACTGTGGTAAAAAAAGAAAGTAATAAGAAAAGGGAAATATGGAAACAAGACCAAAATTAAGACAACCCAGAGAAACAAAACATGATGCTTCCTTAACAACTGCACATATTAAAACATAGGACAGCATTAATATAAGCAAATTCTTCATTATAAAGAAGTAACACAGGTTGGGGAACGGATTAGTATGCAAAAGCATTTGGATCTAAGTTTAATCCCCAGCACCTGTTTTAAAAGGCCAAGTATGGCCTTACGCAGCTAGTCCATTTCAGTGCTCTCAAGGGAATCAGCAGAGACTAGAAAAGGACCTGATACTCTCCTCTGGTCTTGTACTCAGGTACACACACACACACACACACACACACACACACACACACACGAGAAACTCTATTTAGAAATATTAAGCCAATTCAAAAATATGTACGTCATCCAAATCTTCTATTTTTTTTTTTTTTTTTTTTTGAGACAGGGTTTCTCTGTGTAGCCCTGGCTGTCCTGGAACTCACTCTGTAGACCAGGCTGGCCTTGAACTCAGAAATCTGCCTGCCTCTGCCTCCCAAGTGCTGGGATTAAAGGCGTGCTCCACCACTGCTCAGCAAAAAATCTCCCACTGTTGTAGGGAATAGTCTCACTATGTAACCTAGGCTGGCCTGGAACTCCCTATGAAGGCCATGTTGGCCTCAAACTCAAAGACATCACCTTCCCTCTTCCTCCTGGAAGGCTGCAATTAAAGGAGCATACCAGTAAGTAATTTAAAATTTTAAGACTGATCCAGGAAAGGCACACCAGCAAAATTACTGTGCCTGCCAATGCCTTTCTAGCGTTTGTTTCCTAGTTTCATTATTTTCTCTTCTCTCAATGGCCTCCTCTATCTGGATCCACCCAGTTTTAATTCTCTCAGTTTCAGAGAAAATGGGACTATCAGTTAAGTCTCGGGCATGCTGCCAAGTGCACTGTGTGTATTTATTACTCCTCCCACTTTGGATGTAGAACACTGGAGCCCAAGATCACACAGCACAGCGAGCAGCAACGGTGTGCATTCGCCCTTACCTCCCCTCTTACTCTAGGATTTTGCCTTAGAGACTTTTAACCAAGCCTTTGGAAATTAAGAATAAAATGTGCATGTATGTCTCTAATATTTCTGGGGAAAGGCTCCTAGTTTTGATTAAATGTTAGTTCTGTCTAAAGTGCCCAGAACGTAAACACTGTTAACCATGTATCCACCCATCCCTCCTCAGGCGTACCAAAGGCTGTACATGATTACAACCTTCACACTCTTGATTCTATCTGTCTCCCCAACAAAAGCAGCACTACCTCCTCTATCTTTTCCTTTACAGCTCTGCCTATCCTACCCTTGACGGCAGTCCAAATTCCAAATCAAGTTTTCTACTATGAAGCCCCTGCGTCTCCTGTCCACACCTCAGTATCTGCAGTAAAGCATTCCTGACTTTGTCCCTGCGCTGCATCTGCTGCTGCTTAACATTCAAATATTCATCTCTCCCTAAGCAGCGTCTACTATTTCTCTTTTGAATTTTAGTTTTAGACCTAACATAATGCATGAAACAGTTGCATAAAATAATACAGGTAAGCTGAGATAAATTGTATTTGGAAAGTGGCTGATGCTTATCTCAATATATATTTGTCTAATGATGATGTTTCTCCATAATTCTCTATGAACATAATTCCAATAAGGTAAAAGTTGTATTAGACTCTAATATTTTTTACTATTAAATAAATGTTCATTCAATTTGGGTTTAAGGTTTTGTTGGTATAATAGTATTCTTTAATATTCTCCCCTTTCGCTGGTGAGATGGCTCAGCGGGTAAGAGCACCCGACTGCTCTTCCGAAGGTGATAAGTTCAAATCCCAGCATCCACATGGTGGCTCACAACCATCCGTAACAAGATCTGGCGCCCTCTTCTGGAGTGTCTGAAGACAGCTACAGTGTACTTACATATAATAAATAAAATAAATCTAAAAAAAAAAAAAAAATTCTCCCCTTTCCCAACCCCATTTTTCCTGAGTCAGGATCTCACTATGTCCCTGGCTGATACTCACAGACCACACTGGCCTCTAACTCATACATCTACCTGCCTCTGCCTCTTCAGTGCTGAGATTAGAGGCATGTACCACCATGACCACTTCAATATTTTTAAATTTCTGTCTTGATTCATTTAAAAGTAACATCATTCTGACCTAACAGATTTTATGAGTATAAACATGATACTTTATGTTAACACGCGCAAACACACACACACACAAAACCCAAACAAAAACCAATTCATAGCCACTCAGCCGCTAAGCACTGTGGCACTCTTTGTCTTACAGGCTGGCTCCACTTAACACTAACAATTCCACAGTAGCTACTATTATAGAGCAGCAAAAAAAATTACCCATCTCAGATCTGACAGCAGGCTGGGAGATGCAGAGTTTAAATGTAATGAGATGAGGGTAGCTAGCTGTGAATATATACTGGAGCCAACACTCACACACACACACACACACACACACACACACACACACACACATTCTCACATATATGTGTATATGAATGATATTCAGCATAACTTCATAAAGGTATTAACTAATGATATTGGCAATTAAAGACAAAACTTCAGCATTAAAAATGGAAAAAGAATGAAATAGCACAGCCACACAAGTGTATCTGCAAATGCTTAAAATAAAGTGAAGCCGCCCAGGTGCTTCCACTCACTGTGGTCTTTTCCTTGCCCTGGAGAAGTGCAGACACTTGCTTGAGGAGTGACAGGCATGAGGGCCTGGCGAATTGCTTTTTCCCAGCTCTGCGCCACATCTAGTCCCACTCCAGTGGCAGCGAGGACAGGATTATGAGAGCTGCTCCCATTGTTCTCACCAACAAAGTATACCACAGTATCGGTGATGATTTCAAAACAGTGTGGATTACTGCCTTGTGAAATGCTGGTGAAATCTTGCGGTGAAGATACACGGAGAATTTCTGAAAGTGGAATTTCCTGTAGTAAAAAAGTTGAACATTGAAAAACTATGAATACACAGTTATTTTTATTTTTAAAATATACTAGAAGCAAAGATAAACATTGTCATGAACGCCACTAAGTCCAACACACTATACAGCATACGGATTAGGCAGGCAAGTATTATGGTATGTCTGTCTTAAATGATTTGACTGTTCAGTAATGCTAGAGGCAGATCACAGAGTATTAGAGACTCAGGGCATGGGAGATGTGTAAATTGCTTACAAGTATGTGGACCTGTCAGATCCCCAGAGCTGGAGGGTAGCAGGCAGGGACAGATGGATTTCAGAGAGCTCATTGGTCAGATAGTTTATCCAGAACAGTGTGCTCTAGGCTTATTCTAAAAAATAAGGTATGTGTGGGGGTTTGGGGGATGGGGGTGCGGCTGCTAGAGAGAATCTCAGTGGTTAAGAACACTTTCTACTTTTGCAGAGGACTTGGGTCCATTTCACAGCATCCACATGGCAGCTCACAATTACCTGTAATACTAATTCCAGGGCACCCAATACCCAATTCTTGCAACTATGAGCATCAGACATACACATACATTCAGGCAAAATACTCATACACACATACAAAAAAGAAAAGAAAAAACAAAACAAAACAAAAAAAAACCAAAACCTTATACTTCAAAAAAAAAAAAGGTGGATAAAGATAGAGAAAGACATCTGGTATCTGCCTCTGCTCTTACTTATGTACCATGTGTGCACAGGTGCAAGTGCATGTTCTCTCTCTCTCTCTCTCTCTCTCTCTCTCTCACACACACACACACACACACACACACACACACACACACACACACACACACACACAATCCCCTACACAGTGAAATGCTATAGCAGATCTTCTCGATGTTGGCAGAAAAGCATTTAGGAGGATAGTTTGCCTCCACATCCAACACCTGTAGACTAACTGTCGGGACCACTCCATAGCTGCGTCTCCAGGGACCGCACATCTGGAAGCAATAAGCTGAACAAGCACAAATAATGGCTGGGGCTGGAGAGATGACTCAGCAGTCTAGAGCGCTGGCGGCTGTTCCCAAGGATCTCGGCCCAATTCCCAGCTCCCACATGGTAACTCACAACTGTCTGTAATTCCAGTTCCAGGGGATCTGACAGCCTCACACAGACATAAATGCAGGCAGGACACCAATATGCATAAAATAAAAATAAATAAAGTTGCTTAAGCATTCCTTCTAGTCCATACATTGGCTAAATTATTACTTAATGTTTAGTCCAAGTAATAGGCCAAAACCAGACAACTGTGTAGTGTGTGCGTGTGTGCGTGTAAAATGGAAGTGGAGGGCAGTTGCTTCAACAAGGCCCTAACGATGACCTCTATAAGCTTTTTTAAGCAGTCATAATAAGTACATTTACATAAAAATGAAGTTAACTATACAAAACTTTACTGAAACCAAAAAATTCAGTATCACAATAGTTTAACATTTTATAAAATGCAAAATCCTTACCTTATAGTATTTTGATCCAGATTCATTTTGAAACAATGTTAGACATTTACTGTCGAGTCTCCAATAATGTCTCTTTCTCTATTAAAAACAGAAGTCAGAAAATGTGGTTCAAAAATGATCCCTTCCAAGATACTTTCCATTCTTCTATTTTGAGTAGTTTAAATAATGAGGTTTAAAATTTTCAAAATATAAAAAAGGAAATCTATTGAAATGTATCCCTCCCACACTGACTTATATCCCATTTCTTACTGTTACCCAAGTGAAACATGTTGTTAGGTTTTAGGGGGGTCCTTTCATACAAATTTATGTATGTACACAGAAATATCTGTACATCATTCATTCACATGCATAGATTTATATAATTTACTTCTATGCTAAATTTCTGGATATTGTCAAAAAATAAACACAGAGCTGCTCCCCAAGCACAGACAGGCAAGGGGTTCTGAGGCCCCAAACATCCCTGCTTATCCAGTTCCTGGTACCTACAGGTAAGGGCTTTCTGGATACAGAACCCCAGATCCATCCTTCTGCAGTTCCCCTAGCTCCAGGAGATGCCAGGCCTGCCCTGAACTCGAGTTACATCAGAGGGTTTTTGTTTGTTTTTTTGCTTCATGGACAGCAGTCTGTGGACAGCTACATAATTAGTCAATGTGCTGAGTACAAAAGACTCAGTGCTCAGTCCTAAACGGGACACTAATATTTATCCCATCACCACCAGGGCTCAGGTAACATCACACAGGAGGCAGAAAGAGCAAGATGGGGAGGGTGGCGTGAAATGCCATCTTCAGGGAATGAACTCATATAAGTAGCCGTGGTTACCTGTGGATCTATACATGATCAAGCCAGATAAAATCCTGGCATGGGTGGAGTAGATGATCTTTGGTGTCTCACCCCTTAATGAGGAGTCATTAACAGTGGACAATTGTTGGGGGAGGGAGAATCATTCTTTTTTTTTAAGATGTGGCCAACTGGCAGGTTCTCATCTTCCACCGGGTATTTATCTGCAGTACTCACTAACTTAGGGGCTATCACACACACACACACACACACACACACACACACACACACACACACAGAAGACGTGAAGCTGAAAGGGTGATGTGCTGGGGGGACACAGAGAAAAATGGAGTACATATGGTATTTCACTGTATACATAGATAAAATTCTCAAAAATAGAGAAAAAAAATTAAAAAGATATAAAGACTGTTTTGGTAGTGTTAAATTAAGACTTGACCTAATTTATGGTCTTATCCGCTGGGGTGATATAGACACAGGGGTAACTACTTAGACAAGTGGTTCTCAACCTTCCTAACACCCTGACCCTTTGCTACAGTTCCTCAAGCTGTGGTGATCCCCAACCATAAAGTTATTTAGTTGGTACTTTATAACTACTGTTACGAGTCATAATGTAAATATGTTTTCTGATGTTCTTAGGTGAAAGAGTCACTTGCCCCGAGAAGGGGATGTGACCCATAGGCTGAGAATCACTGATTTAGACCCTTTCTAAACTTTTTGATCTCTGATGTAGTAAAAGCCAAACAAACAAACAAACAAACAACCTGTTATATCAGTGCAAGTTGATATTTTTTATTATAAATAAAACCACACTTTATGTATGAGTAATTTTATTTCCTTTTTCTGTGATCTCTCTTTTCATATTAACTATTTTTTTATTGTGCTGTGATCTTTTTATTATCAACTTGGTGGCTTTTTCACGAATTCTTGATAAGTTCTTATCGAAAGTATAAATTGAAATACTTTTTCCCGTTTGTCATTTGTCTTGTTTTTCGGTTTGCCAAACCCAGAATTTCTTCTATGAGATTGGTTCATGGTTCTCCCTCTCCAACACAGAGTCTTTATAAAATAACTGTTCTAATGTTTCTCCCACTGCTTTAACTTGAAACCATTTAAATATTTTGATTCATTTAGTTTTGTTACATGTGAAGTGTGATTTACGTTATGGTCATTCCCCCCCACCCCCCAAATTGGTTACCCTAATAGTATTTATTGAGTTATTCATCATGAGACACATCACTAAATATTCATATGTGTGTATATTTCTTTTATGTTCCTGTTGAAAGGATATGGATTATAAATAAGTGAAAAAATATATAGCTATAATCTGTACTGCTGTCACCATGTACAACTTTACTGAAACCAGCCAAATACATTAAACACTTCATACGTTTTAAAATATTTTTATTCTTTGAGCATTTTATAGATGTGTAAAATGTATTTTTGATAATTTTATCCCCATTCCTCCCCCTAACTCTGCCCAGATCTCACACTAACCCCCAAGGTTTGTGTCCCTCTTTAAAGAATAACCCAGGGTCAAGGTAGTGCCACCCATANTTTTTTTTTTTTTTTTTGGTTTTTCCAGACAGGGTTTCTCTGTATAGCCCTGGCTGTCCTGAAACTCACTTTGTAGACCAGGCTGGCCTCGAACTCAGAAATCTGCCTGCCTCTGCCTCCCGAGTGCTGGGATTAAAGGCGTGTGCCACCACGCCCGGCTCTTTTGAATCTTGACGATCATTCTAGCATAGCTTTTACACACTGCTGTAGCGGATATAATGTCAGTACAGATTTCACTCTTATCTTAACTTTCCCAGTGCATGCTGCAGAACCATCACCCAGCTTCCTAGCACATCGGCAGGCGTGTGGTACTGACCAGGTTGTCCCTGCTGGTGTAATGGACCATCCACCCCTCCTTCACCGCTGTGCTGTTCCTCCTCTTTGTGTGCTTGATGGACTGGACCACCCTCATCAGTGGGATATTATTGCTTGTGGACGGACTAGGAAACATTTAAAGTTTATGATCAATATTTTCAATATCTAGTTTTAAAAAAAAAATCATGCCTCACCCAGTTTCTAAAACATAACTGAGCTAATATTTTTCAAAATATTGTAAGAAGACAGTGACTTAAAAAGGAAGTAAAGTTAGCTCTGTTATACTGACACATAGTGAACTTATCAAACTACTATAACACTGTAACTAATCATGTTTGTCAGGATCCTTCTGGAAGGACATGGCCACACAAGAGAGGATGGGGAGGGGAGGGGGAGATGATGGATGGAGCAGAGGGAATATTCCAGCCAGATGATTTGGAGCCTGCGCATTCATTTGGGTTTGCTGTTGAGGAATTTTCTTGCCCTAGGCAGAAAAATAAATTCATAAGGCAAAACATGTTTACTCAACTTCACATAGCTCAAATTTCAAAATCAGTCGATCATATTAGAGAAAAATATTGTTAAGGGAAATTACTTATAGGTATTAAGAAAATTACACAGTGCAATAAATAAAATCAGGTTATAAAGAGCTGGAGCAAATGTACAGGTGTGTGTATGCCAGCGTCTCAGGGATGTCCTCTTCACTACTGCACTACCACCTGCTTACCTGGATGTGTGAACAAACAGACTGCTTCAATTAATTCATAGGGGCACCTTTAGTAGTTGCTCTACAGTGAGATAGTTTATCCAGACTTTATTTAAACAAAGTTATTTTCTTTTCAAGAAAGTAAAGATTCTCTTGCTTTCTACCTTGAGTTGAAAGCAAAGGTAATAGAATTTATTTCAGAAATTCTGTGGTGCATGCAATAATTAACCATGATTTACTTAAGATTTTAAATTACATTTAAAGAAAGGCACCTTTCCTAAATGGAGCTCCTGACCTGCCTTGGCCTTTGTCAGCAGCGTAATGCATTACCTGATTGTCTTAACTGTCTCCTCATCTCGCTCCACGTCGAGATCAGCCGGGTCGAGGAAGAACATCTTGTCTTCGGGAGGGGATGGCTCCTCTGAGTCGTCCAAGCCTCTACTGCCGTCACTGTTCACGTCACTGCTGTCAATATCCATCGGCATGTCGGCATCAGTTCCCACACTGCACGGCTCTAGGAAGGTTGGGAAAGAATTGCAGCTTAGCAGTAATAGAATATTAATACACCTAAGCAGATCAGTCTTAAAATTAACTAGAAAAAAGTTTTAAAACCTGAGCAAAATATCCTTGAGATTCAAGGTGAGGGAGTCTTTATTTTGTTCCTTACTTTTTTGTATGTGCTGGGGATCAAATCCAGGGCCTTGCAAATTCTAGGCAAGTGCTCTACCACTGAGAAAGTATATGTAAAAAACATTAGATAAGGGAGTTGTATTCCGAATATTTGTAGAAATTCCACAGTTCAATAATAAAAGACAAAACATTTACTTAAATACTGAAGGGCTGTAAACTCATGCAGTGGCTTTGGAAGTCGGGCAGGTCTTCAAAATGGTAAATAAAGAGTTATCAAGTCAGCCAACTTCTTACATGCCAGGTATTCAAATGAAATGAAACCATATGTCCACAGAGAAGTCATACTAAAATGTGCATAGCAACATTATCAGACCATCCAGAGACTACCCCACCCGGGGATCCATCCCATAATCAGCCACTAAGCGCAGATACTATTGCACATGACAGCAAGATTTTGCTGAAAGGACCCTGATATAGCTGTCTCATGTGAGGCTATGCCAGTGTCTGGCGAATACAGAAGTGGATGCTCACAGTCATCTATTGGATGGAACACAGGGCCCCTAATGGAGGAGCTAGAGAAAGTACCCAAGGAGATGAAGGGGTCTGCAACCCTATAGGTAGAACAACAATATGAACTAACCAGAACCCCCAGAGCTCGTGTCTCTAGTTGCATATGTAGCAGAAGATGGCCTAGTCGGTCATCATTGGGAAGAGAGGCCCCTTGGTCTTGCAAACTTTATATGCCCCAGTATAGGGGAACGCCAGGGCCAAGAAGTGGAAGTAGGTGGGTAGGGGAATAGAGTGAGGGGGAGGGTACAGGGGACTTTTAGGATAGCATTTGAAATGTAAATGAAGAAAATATCTAATAAAAAAATTGAAAAAAATCAACAAACAAACAAACAAACAAAAAACCCCACCAACCCAAAGGCAGGTACATCACAAAAATCTACTAACTGGTGACTGCATAAATAAAATGCACTTATTTCTCCGAGAGCCATATCATTTGTCCATAAGAAGAATTAAATACTGACAAAGGCTACAATATGTTTGAACCCTGAAAATACCGTGCTAAGTAAAAGGAAACAGCCACCATCCTCCATATTGATTGCTATGACTGTATTTATGTTCAATGTCTAAAATAGACAGACATAAAAATAGAAAGTTGTCTACTGGTTGCCAGAGGCTATAAAAGTGAGAATAGGGTAGGAATATGAAGTATATAATTTTTGGGAGAATGACCTCTATAAATGAGGAAAAGCTTTAGTATGTCAAATTATCACAAAAATAAAGCACATGAAGAAGCAACATAGTGGGGGGGGGGGTAGATAAATAACCAGCAAATATCTGAAAAGGTATCCAAACTCACGAGTAACCAGAAAATTGTACATTAAAATGAATACATAGTATTTCATATCCATTTATTGAAAGGTAGGAAAGTACAAAAACACAAATGTGTAAACTATAAAGCTAGGAAAGACTTTAGGCATATTAGAAAAACTAATCATTCTCTACCAATAATGTTAACTATTTTTACCCGAAATCTATCATTCTCTACCAATAATGTTAACTATTTTTACCCGAAATCTGCCTATTAAATCTACCGTCTAAGGTAATGGTATTCAGAACTGGGACCTTTGGAAGTGGTCAGGTTCTGAAGGTTCTGCTCCTACGATCTGTATTAGTGTCCCCAAAGAGCTTCTTCACACATTTTAGCATGCTACCATGGACCTAAATTGTGTCTTCCGACTCTCACTAAACTAAGAATCTGCTGGCATCCTGGACTGCTCAGCCTTCAGAACCATGCGAATCCATTTCTGCTGTTTATAAACTACCCCACCTATGGTACCTAATATCAGTCTAAGCAGACCCAAGACAACTGACAACCATAAGAAAATATGTCAATTAAACTCTCAAGGAGTTAAATTTTCAATCATTATCCTATTTCTAAAAAAACTCCTTACATTTACTTTTATCAGTCATTTAAACTGCTAAGGAAAATTATGTTGGAAGCTTACAGCATGTGCTGTAAGCTCTTTCCTTCCAAAACCAAGTAATAATTTATTTTTAATATCTTTAGGAAGAGACTGATAGATTATTTAAGAGAAGATGACAGACTAATGAGCCAGACATGGATTCAAATACTGGCTCTGTCACTTCTTGGCCCTAATTCTCAGGGAAACTATTTAATGGATTTGTACCTTAGACATTTATCAGATTCACCTCAGAGGGTTGGTCTTACATTTGAAAGTCAATAAACAAAGAATAAAGATGACAGCCAAACTTTAAAAGTGATCTGGAAATCAATATGCAACACCACTGGGTCCTGGAGGCCAAAGTAGCAAGATGGTGAAAAGAAAGATGGAAGGCATTAGCTACTCATGTGTTGTGTCACTGATCCCTGAGTTCTGCTTAGAAGACAATCGCAAACAAAGCCAGTAAATAAAATATGCAAACAACTGTACCAGAGTTATAACCTTTCCTGATCTTTTATAAAAGTTAAAAGAAAAAAACAGAAACAATTTTACCTCCATTGAAAGTAACCTCGCCGAGGCAGTCTCTTGGTACTTTGGATGCACAGCGTTTATGGCAGTTGAATTTGCAATCTAAAATATAAATATTCAGCTTATAATTTAAACCAGTAAAATCAGGTATGATTACACTTCCTTTAAGTCACTCAAAAACAGTGTCTTGCTCTAAGAACTCAAGTCTTAGGCAATAGTTTGGTTTCAACTTCTGATGGCACTAGTTTTCCAACCTTTCAGTCACTTAACCCAACCAGGGGTAGGCTTCTTCCTCTATGTAGTGAAGCTAATGCCATTTGTACGATGCAAAGACGGCGGTAGCTTCGTCTCCTCCTCCTTGTACTTCACGCATAATCTAATGCACGTAGATTTTTCTACTTAACAATATGTGGTCTTATACTTAATTTAAATGAAAGATAGTACCATGATTTCTCATATAGTTGTTCTGCTTATTTCTTTTTAGAAGTATAGAACACTGGAGATAAAGTTTGGTAGGGGTGTGTGTGTGTGTGTGTGTGTGTGAGATTTTCCCTCTTTTTTAAGCTAACTACGAGAACAATGCTACTGAAACTTAGATACTTTAAACTTGTATTTACTCTAAAGCATACCTATGAACTGTAGCAGGAGTGTAGGCAACCCTACCTTTACACTGCATTCCTTGGCGGAAGAGGCCTTTCAGCAGGCGCTTGCAGTACTGGCATATGGTCGGGCGGCCATAAGAGTGGACAGCAAATGTGTGAGGGACTTTGACCCTGCACATTACCATCTTTTCCATCCAGATCGGACGACCACTCCACGACGGGATTCTCTTACTGGGCTCTTGGTGAGTATGTGACTAGAACAAATAATTTCTGTCAGTATAGGCTAATCTTACACAAAGTATTGGGAGCACAAGTTCTTCATCTGGAATGCTAAAGTCAGCATTTAAACTGTGGGCCTCAGCAGCTTCCTTTGGACTTAATTTACCAACATTTATGTGAGGGAAGTACAGACTTTTGAAGAATTTGAGTAATTCCTAACACAACTATGAAGAAAGGAGAATCATTTCAGAGAGTAGAGACACCACCAGCAGATTTCAGTTTTTAGCACCTTTGAAAAAGAAGCACAGAGTTAAGATAGTGGTACACAACAGAATACCACTCAGCTATTAAAAACAAGGACATCATGAATTTCACAGGCAAATGATGGAACTAGAAAATATCACTGTGATTGAGGCAATCTCTAGGCTGTGCCAGAGACCGGAGATGGGAAGAGGTCTAGAGGGTCTGTGGGGGTGACCCTATCTGAGATTCCTAGCAGTGGGGCATATGGATCCTGAAGTGGCCACTTCCTGTGGCCAGGCAGGACTCCCAGTGGAAGGATAAGGCTATCAATCTATCCACAGAGCCTTCAATATGTGTACTGCCTACAAGATGTGTAGGGAGAAAGATAGTGCAGAGACTGAGGGAATGACCAACCAATTACTGCTCCAAATTGAGACCCATCTCATGGGCAAAACACAATTTCTGACACTATTACTGACACTCGGTTATGCTTGAGGACAACCTAGCATAACTGTTCTCTGAGAGGCTCCACCCAGCAGTCAATGAAATGAGGCAAAGAAACTCAAACCCAAACATCAGATGAAGCTTGAGGAATCTTACAGAAGGGCTGGGAGAAAGATTGAGGGGCCAGAAGAGGACAGGCACTCCACAGTAAGATCAACGGAGTCAACTCATCTCCACCTTGCAGGCTTCTAGAATCTGAATCATCAACTAAAGAGCGAGCACAGGCTAGACCTATGCCCCCTGCACATATGTAGCAGATGAGCAGCTTGGTCTTTATGCAGGTCCCCCAACAACTGGAGCAGGGGTTGTTCCTAAGCCTGCTGCCTGTGGATCCCATGCCCCTGAATGGGCAGCCTTGTCTGGCCTCAATGGGAGAGGATGTGTCTGGTCCCACAGCAACTTGATGTGCAAGGTAGGGGTTAGGCAGCCAGTGGTGTCTGACACCCAGGGAAGGGCTTCCTTTTCTCAAAAGAGAAGGGGAAGGGGGTTTCAGGGGAGTTCTTTCATGATGGGGTCCTAGGAGGAGAGGAAGGGCTGATGTTGGGTTGTAAAGGAAATGAATAAATGTTATAATAATTTTAAGAAGATAGTGACAACGCAGGCTCCAGACTACTGCATAGAAGTACTCATTTGACTTAACAGTGGGCAATTCACATGGTAGTTAAGCTATTTGGTTTATTTCTCTACATTTCCAGAGGGCCACAAAACACACCCTTTAAGAAGAGAAGGACCTTGACTAAGTCATAGCTGGTGTTGAGAAGATGGAATAAAAATGCGGACACAGGTCAGATAGTGAGTACTTGATGGTGCAGGGCCTGTCAAGCCTCGCCTTCCATTCCCAGGGAAACCCCCAACGACTTAACAGTTTCCCACTTGACTGAGCAGGCCTGAAGTTTGTTCTGTATTTTGCACCTACTGATTGACTTTGCTGCTTTGGTAGGCATTACTACCATTGGCACTTTCTATAGTTTCCTTTACAATGATGCTCATCTGACCACCACCAAAAGCAGATTCTTCAACCTATCCCTCAACCCCTATATGTGCACGTGCACGCATGTGTGCGCATGTTCTCTCTCTCTCTCTCTCTCTCTCTCTCTCACACACACACACACACACACACACACACACACACACACTGTATGAGAGGCACTTTTAGCATTTTACAATAAAACCAAAACCTGGCAATGACCTCATAGCAGACACTAATACCCACTCAAAGCTGACCACGCAGTTAACCACAAGAAAAGCAACAGACTGTGGGATGCCTGTCACTGCGCACACTTGCGTTACTAAAATCAGCCTGGAACAAGACTTACTTCACAAGTCCCCACAAATACTACAATATGTCTGTAGAAATCTGAACTAAATGGTGGAAGACAGAAACAAAAAACTAAACAGCATTACTGACAGTAATCACATCTTCAGCAGTTCCTTGATATTGCAAATATTTTCCAGTGTTTTGGGAGGATTTTTTTCCCTCTAAGTGAAACTAAAAAATTAAATAAAGAACAATTAAAAATGTTCGTGTAGCCTAAGAGATAAGTGGTTTTTAAACTATAGCTCTCTCTAAACAAAGACAATAATCAGAGTAAATTATAGGCCAGTTCACTGTGGCTTATTCCATTTACTGAATACATATTCAGTGATTACTATACACTAAGTGCTCTATTATATATCTGGAAGACGATCTAAACATAATCACGTTTTGAGACACAAAGTTTGGACACCTCCCCAGGTGACTGAAAGGATCACACTCCAGTCCTTGTCTTCATTGTCAGAGGTGGCACTCTGAGCTTATTCTCAACATGTCGGTCTACTCTGCATTTCCTGCTCCTCCATCTACTATATTTGGTCTGTCTCAAGTTCAAATTATACAAGGCACAGTAAAACTGATTTAGCTATTAGTCCCACATCAATCAGTAATGACCCCTTAGGCACAGTGACTACCTGTCAGTGATGCTGGCAGGAGAGGTATGGCAGACTCTCTCAGCAGCAGAAGGGAGAAGGAGGAGGAGGAGGAAGAGGAGGAGGAGGAGGAGGAGGAGGAGGAGGAGGAGGTGGTCAGTAGATTTAGCAAGAGATTTTGGTTAAAATGGGACCACTGACACCAACACAACAAGAACTGAGTGAAAATTCTGGCCTTGTTTTAAAGTCCTCTGTTTGCAAATTAGCATTGGCTTAATTGTTTTTCTGTATTAATGTGTAGCCAGAAAATTTCCAAAAGTAACTTATTTACAATTGACTTAGTTGTAAGCTAATTAATTCCTCACAAAACTTTGTAAAATCATTGCCAATCAGACACACACACACACAACACACACACACACACACACATTCTTTTGAAAGGAAATAAAAGCATTAAAAAAACCATTAACTCTGCACATTTAATCAACACTGGAGAATCTATGAGATACTTTTTTGCACCAGCTCAGACCCTGATGCTTTCCTTCTAGTGTCCTTCTGTCCTGTTATGGTCCCTCAGAAATATACTGAGAGGAACACTCAACCATTCCACCTTCAAATAGTCAGTACTAAGTTGTGGAACCTTAAGTCTTATTGCTTTCATTCTAACCAAATTTAATAAAAGTTCTGTTGTTTTACCTCTTTACAGTGTCTTTTATGATCATGATAGAGACGGCTGTGTACACACATATGAAGGCAACCCCAGAGTTATGTTAATAGGTTCTACTCCCAACATACCTGTTTCAAAGTTTATTTCCTTATTCAGTGAGGTTTTATATCTTGCCATCCATCCATCCATCCATCCATCCATCCATCCATCCATCCACCCATCCATCCATCTCTGTCTGTCCATCCGCCTGTCCACTCACACACCCAGCCATCCATTTTTAGAAACTTATTCCTCATTTCCCCTAAGAAACCTGGGATGATAGTGTGCCTCTGATGACTGACACAGGCCTCTGAGAGCCCCTGGGATGATAGTGTGCCTGATGACTGTAACACAGGCCTCTGAGAGCCCCCTCACTACCCCTGGCTCAGCTTCAGGGTTGCTTTACCTTCTAACTGCTCTTCTTACTCTCCACCAACAGAGAGTCTTCTTTTATTGGAGAAACTTCACGCAGGATACATATGTGGGAAGGAAGAAGGAACACGTACCTGCTCACGAGTCAGATCAGCTAGATCAACACTGGTGATCAGCAGGGTGACAAATGTTATAGCCAGATCACCCTCATACTCAGAACGATAATTCTATTTTTCAGTGTATTGGGATCATAAATAATCTAGTGATGATTTAAGGTATTCAAGAGATGTATGTAGGTTACATCCAAACATCCTGTCAAATTCTAGAAAGTATTTGCGTCCTGTGAATACTACAGGATGGCAGTACTTCCCCTTTCCTCTGCCTTTCCCAAGCAGTACCAAGCAACTGTGGGTAGCTGCCACCAGAGCATCATTTGTGGGGCTCGTAAGCAATAGACTTCTTATGCCCTGATGGGTTCCCTCTGTGGTTCAGTGTGTGAGACATACCAATGTTCTACTGCCACTCTTCTCCCAAGGCCTTCCCTATGTCTATACACAGCGTCTCCTTCTCAGCCTCTCTGCACACATTCCTTTTCTACTGTCTCCCATGGGTGTTTGCTGTTGCTAAGCAGGGTCTCACTGCCCTAGAACTCATGATGCTTGCTTGAGTACTGGGATTGCCTTTCTTATTCTACTTCAAAATCTCTGTCGGTGGCTAAGTGGTGTATAAACAGGAGAATTTTTAGAAGAGGATTACATACATTTTTACTTGGCTATCTCAATTTGTAAAGATTTTATTAAATAGACAATAACCCAAAGCTTTGCACTGTACTAGTGTACAGAAGTCCTGAGAGCAGCGATATATAAAAGATAGCTGCTTTAAAACCAATACAATTTACAGATGTAAGCCATTTCAAGTACTCCTAAGCACATGGATCTACTGTATTTATCCTTGGAAAAAACAATACACTAGGGAAAAAGTAACTAACTTAAAAATAATAAGATCTGAATTTAATTTGAGTGTTTCTTATTAATCTGCCCTTTAAATCTAGAAAGCCATGTAAGCACTCTGTCTCCAGAGTCATGTAGATAACAGATCTAGTGATCTACCTCACATTTTGAGAACCAGCACGCTCATTCAGTCATTTATATCAACTAAGTACCAAGTACCGTGCTAAGTACCAAGTACCGTGCTAAGCAAAGTGAGTCCTAGACTGAATTTTACAGCAAGAATTTCTCTATGTTCGAAAACCTCTTTACACTGCCTTTTATGACCATGATGGAAGTAGCCTTGTACATGCAGACAAAGGCAACCTCAGTTACATTTAAGGGTTTGCTCCCAATATGCCTGTTTTCAAGCTTAACTCCTTCCTCAGAAGAGCTTTACATCTTGGCTTTTATTTATCTATCTATTTATTTATTTATTTATTTATTTTTCTAAATTTATTCCTTGTTTTCTATAATCTAGTACACAAAACACTTGGCAGAATGTTAGACTCACATACAAGGTTTCAAAAGTGTGATGGCATTCAAAAAACATAGACTACGCTGTAGGTCTAGGTAAGTGCTACCCCAGACTTAGAGCTCTGGAGGTAGAGCACAGCAAAGAAAACAACTTGGCAAAAGTTTAAGAGCCACTACTGGCTTCAAGCTCTTTCCAGTGGCAAACTGTGGCCTGTGTGCAATAGACCTTCAATGATGAGAAATACCTGAGAGGGACAGACATGCTATGAACGTGGGTGACACCGCTGAGCAGGCTGCGGGTGCCGATGCAGTGAAGAACAGAAAGGTGCCCATTTTGCATACTGTGCTAATCTTCAGTGGAGAGCGGTCTCCTCCCACCACCACTGTGCACGTCAGACTTCACACGTATCAGCCTTTGAAGGCAGACTGGAACCAGCCGCTCCCCAGTGCGCTTCCAGTCAGCCGCCCCTCATATCCTGAGGCTTCCAGGTTCTAAGTAGCTATTAGTTTTTCCTGCCTTGCAGTCTATAGATGATCTTTTTGGAACTTCTGAGAAACTGATCATATAAGCTGATATAATAAATGCTGCCATTTAAACACCCATACACACACACACACACACACACACACACAGTATAGGTTTTGCTCCTCTGGAGATTCCTAACAGTTATTTAGTGAAGAGAAACATAATTGGAGTTGTGTATTAGGAAACCTGGCCTTATGATTGATTACATGTAAGATTAGGTGAAATATGGATACCTGGTGCCAGGATAGTGAAAGGAGACTCACACAGTGATCTATACAATAATGCAGTCCCAAGGGACACACTATACAATCTACTGCTATTGGTAAGCCTTGTCATCATTATTACATTTAAAGTGCCTTAAGTGTAGGAACGTCACTGTACTCCAGTATCACCTGTTCTAGGATGTCATACACCTTGTAAAATCACTAGGAATAACTAGTGAAATCCCTTCTCCGACCTGAGAATACATACCTCTTCACTGAGAAGGGGCACACACTCAGGCTGCAGGGGTCTTGGAACTGAGAGGCCAGGTCCTGGCAGAGATACATTCGACAGACGTCTCTTTCTTACCCCACTGCAGTTATTTGGAATCTTGAAGGCACATCGTTTATGATAATTTAATCCACAGCCTAAATATATTTTAAGAGTAAAATATAAAAACTTTTGAATGTAACTATTTGAAATATGACACATAAAACCCAGTACTTCTTTATTTCCACCAGCAACAATACCAACCTTAATTAATAACTAAGAGAACAGATGATATGGAATATAACAAATTCAAGACTAGGAAAAGTGTGTAGGAAAGTTTATTTAGAAAAGTTAACTAGAGTAGTGAATCTTGACTTATGATAGCTAACAAAACCACCTGGAAATTCATTGGAAACATAAACTGCTAGACTCGTCCCTAAATCTATAGACTCTGGAACTGTGGAGGCGGAACCTGGAAAAGCATGCTTATGACACTTGGCAAAAGTTTCAGAGCCACTACTGGCTTCAGACACTATCCAGTGGCAAACGGTGGCCTGTGTGAAACAGACGTTCTTCAATGATGAGAAAATTATATGGAACTCAAATTTTGGTGTTCGTAAATATAAAATGATAACAAATAATAATATAGAGTATTAGTATTACGTAATTATAATACACACAATTACATAACACAAAAGTTATATGGGTGTCATGGGTGTGCAGGTATCTGTATCTGAGTATGGAGACTTGAGATGAATCGCAGCTCTCATTATTTAGGAGACATCCACCTTGTTTTGGGGGCATGATCTCTCACTGGGGCCTGGAACTATAAGAAAAGCCTAGGGATTCCCTTGTCTCCTAACGTCCCAACCACACCCAGCTCTTTACAAGGGTCCTGGGACTGAACTCTAGCCCTCATGCTTGTGTGGCAAGCACTTTACCAACTAAGACATCCCCCTTACTTTATAAATACGTTTTATTGCAACATTCTGCTGTTTATTTACATATTATCTATGGTTAGTTGTTGAGTTTTTAACATTTTAAAATATTTTCTCTATATGAATGTTTTGTCTTCATGTATGTATATGTAGCACATACATGCCTGGTGCCCTTGGGCATGAGATCCTCAAGGATTAAGAGCTACATATAGGAAGGCACCATGTGGAACTGGATATTGAACCCAGGTCCTCTGAAAGAGCAGCCAGTGTTCTCAGCTGCTGAGCCACCTCTCTGGTTCCTACGGTTCGTTCTACACTCCAACAGCAGAGTTACACACAACAGGAACCAGAGCCTGCGAAGCCTCAATAAGGGATTTCCCTGCTGGTACTTTACAAAACAAGGTAATTGACCCTCCACTGCTTCTTAATCAGACTTATGTCTCACGAATTGCTATGCCCTAGCAATTCTAACTTACAACTTGCCAAATTTACCACTGTACAGAAGTAGCTAAAAATATATTAAAACTCTATAATAAGTGGCTAATAGTTCTTAAGCCACTGTTTTGTGTCAAATATTTTATTCACGTTACCTTATTTAACCATTTCATTTTCAGAGAAAGGAGTCTTCAGAGAGGTCGCTCAAGTTGCCTTTGCAAAAGATCCAGTAGGTGGAGGCAAAGGAAAGACCAGGGTCCTCATCTCCACAGTTCTAAATCCTTAGTACCTAGACACCAGCTAGGATTTTTGTCTTTCATTGATAACTCAAAAATTCAAATGTAAAACCCCCTTTCAAATTAATACACAAATTTAAAAGCACTTACCTTCACATTTTAATCCTTGACGTACCAGTCCCCAGAGCATTTCACCACAGTAATCACAAAAAGTAGGTGCTTTGTAAGAATGTACATAGAGAGCATGAGGGCGGATCTGGAAGTCCTCCACTGTGGCCAAAGCTTTAAAAAAAAAACAAAAACAAAAACAAAAGTATTCAAGTATATTTAATAATTGCAAATTAGTTAGGAATGGTCACCATATCTATTTATATGAAAATACAAGGTAACTTCTCTGAAAGTTTTATCTGATCACAAATTAAATTAATTTTATCATTTAAGACTGTGATTTAAAAGTTTAATTAAAAAAATCATTTATTGTGTCACGTGTTAAGGGAGGAGCAAGTGCCCTGGCATGCGTGGAGGTCAGAGGACACCCTGTAGGCCTGAGTTCTTTCCTCCTACCGTGTGTGCCCCAGGGACCAGAGGCCTTTATCTGCTGAGCCATCCCTCTGGTCCAGTACTGTGGTTTTAAAAAACACTTCTTTTAGAAGTCCAGCAGCTTTAAATTAATTATGTTCCAAATAAGCCAAGTTGGAAATCTGTCGGCTAGGTATTCCAAAAGCACTGTCTCATAACAAGACGGCAAATAGCTATTTATCACATCTTCCTTAACCCATTAAAAACTGCTTAGCTTAGGATACATTGAGAAAGGAAACACTGAAGTAAAATGTGGAAATAAAAGTGCTATGGAACCTGAGCTCACTGTCACGGCGTCTCTGTAAAAACAGGCACTGAGTCCACAGAGGACGAGGACTCCGCTTTCTCCACGAGCAACGAGGCAGTAGGTGAAACCCTATTCTCTCACTTCACCCAGAAGTCACTAGTGATGTGCCTGCGGTTTGATGACAGGTTCACAGGCAAGAAAGAATGAATGCTTGAGATCATGACCTTAGAGGGGACCAGTGAGTGAAGGGGAAGACTAGGGGGCTGTGGTGTCGAATGACCAATGCAGGGGGCCAGGGAGATGTAAGAATCAGAAACACAGATGAGAGCTGTTAGGACCAGTAAGGAGACACACTGGCCAGAGAGGATCTCAATAGGCTAAAGACTGTGGGAGGGAAAAGCAGCCGGCTGTGGGTGTCTGTGGCTGCTTGCTTCCTCTCTCTTATCAACATTCTTATCTTGCCTGTGGCATTCCTCTGCCCCTCACACTGCTCACTGACCATCCTGCCCACTTGATGTTGGGTAAGTGGCAACGGCGGGAGTCAGGGAACGGGAAGGGAAGGGGCATTTTTAAATCACACAATTAACCAGCACTGCCACAGTCTCTTCCGAGTCTTTAATATTTCTCTCTTTATCTAGATTCTCTTTTTGGAATCTTAGTTTTCTTTTCCATGCTTTTAACAGAAATTGGAAAAGAAATAACCATAATCTTTCTTTATATTTCTGACCTGTAGAAAAAGAACTTCTTTTCAGTTTAACTGGCCATCCCTTAAGCTTCAAAACACTTAAGTTTGTTTTTCTACTTTCTCATAGCGCTATAACCTTCCTGAAAGTGAAAAGCATGCAGAAACCATGACTCCACGTTACAGAAGCAAGCCACTACACAGTGCCAAAGCCAAGTGCAGGTGAACACTCTGTGCGAGAAGAGAAAGGGGAAGGGGCCATTCGCTTACCCGACAGGACAACTTCTACCAGGTCCCCTTCATGTATTTCATCTGCTGAGGTAATCAGCTGCAAAATGTTTTCTGAGTTCATGTCGTGGCGAAAGAGAAGAATTTTATCATACATGCCAAAGAATCCACACTCTGGAAACTGAAGAAAAACAGCCCTGCATCAATATTCCATAGTTTTCTGCTGTTACAAATAGTCTATAAAAGAATTTTGAAGTGTCCTGGCATAGTGCTAGTTACTAACAACTCTTTTAATACTTAAAAGGTGAACCTTGTACTCAAATATCCTGGTTAATTTTAAAGCTCAAAAACAGAAAAGTAAATTTGCAAATAAATAATCATTACCTTAAAACACATGTGTCTTACAAATTTCAGATTTCTAGTTGCTATTAGACAACATCGTCTTCTACTGGTGATCTGACATGAATCAGTCACACCAAACTGTAAACATGCTTATCGAAGGGGTGTTGTAGACAACATGGCTCACGTACTTCATATGCTGGTACGACTTGGTGAGGAATCACAAGAGACACTTCCCTGGTTTCCTAGTGTAGCACCTGACCGTGTGATTAGACATGCTCACTTACTTGACCGTGTGATTAGACATGCTCACTTACTTGACCGTGTGATTAGACATGCTCACTTACTTAGCCCCCTGGGGAAAGCCGACAACTTTGTAGCCCACTCTTGGCAGTCCCAGCTCTTATTGTCGATGCTTGAAGACACAGTAGCCATCCTGATTTTCCTATTTATTAACTTATTATTGTACATTTTTTTCCTACTAGAAAAACCTTATACAACACTCAAAAAGTTTACTTCAAAATATTTTATATTCTAAGAGGGAAGAGACAATAGCCAAAGGCAAGATGATGAAGATCCAAGCTGTCTTCTAGAAACAGCATTCAGAGCATTGGGGCAGGAGAAGAGCTGAGCAAATCTCTGGAGACTGAAGCCTTGGTCAGGCTAGCATTTCCAGATCTGAATTACACAGTAAGGAACTGGAAGAGGCGCTGTTTCTCTCCAGAAAGAATGGTTGGTTAGTCATCTGGTCACTAACCCTGACATAATCAGTCAAGACAAGTCTCAACTTGTAGTAATTGAAAAAAATTAACTAAAACCACCAGTGAAAGAAGGAAAGCAACATTTAAATAAATGTATAGCCTAGAGAAGATATAAACGACAGCGCAGTAGACATGCTCTCTAATGGGTACCAGGAGCATGAGCTAGGACAGAGTGTGGCCCAGAGTTTTTCCAGCATGTGCACTGCCCAGACCAAGCCTCACTCAGCACCACACAGATAAATGAATACACAAATACCCTAGCACCCGTAAAAGAAAGAGTGCAGAAAATAGCACAAATAATTATTTAAAATAAACACTCGTATGTCAAGAGGCTGAAAGATGTTGGTGATGACAGTCAAAAGTCACTTCAAGATAAGTAAACATCTTCACAAAATACTCACATATAAATCTGACAAATCACTGAGTGACTAGTGCAGAGGTTTTCAACCTGTTGAGTTTTAACTCTTAGGGTCATCGAAGACTTTCGGAAAACACAGTTTACATTGCAGTTGATAACATGGATATTTACATTATGATTCATAACAGTAGCAAAACTACAGTTATGAAGTAGTGACAAAAATAATTTTATGGCTGCATTAAAGGTTCGCAGCATTAGGAAGGCTGAGAACCACTGGACAGGAAGAAAAGGTGTAATGACTGGCTTATGAAAAAATCCTGATATATATTAAAATATATATGTGTGTGTGTTAAGATAGTTAGAAATTGTCTGAAGGCAAATGTCAGAACCAAAATAACAGAAAACAGACTGATAAATAAGAAAAGATTAAATATTATCAGTGAACTTCAGGGACTCACTGTGGTCAGTCTTTAAAAACACCGAGGCTTAGAGGCATGATTATATTAAAGATAATCATCTACAAAGAAACAGGAAATTAACTACAAGCACAGTTTTAAAACATCTAAACAACATACAAAATAAGCAGAAACAACCTGCTAAGGAGATGAACATACACGTATCTGCTGCTCATGAGTTTTAAAATTCAGATGTCAGGTCTTCACAAGTAAGAATGTGACTCAACTCTGCTCATGCATGGCAGCCATATTAAAATTCTAAAGAAACTCGCTTCCTCTCAATAACCCCAAGGCTCAGGGAACATATCACAGAAGACGGCCTAGAGAGACTGCAAGAGCAGAGGCTGAGGTAGACTGGAATACGACAGGACCTCTGTACCCATGAACTGTGAGAGGAGCTATGGCAGCCCATACAAAACCCACAGAACATCAAGCCAGCCAATAGGCCAGCGCAGAGAAGCAGATGGAACCTGCATCCCTAACCCAGAAGCTATGGACAGGCGATAGAGAGTTAGCGGTTTTTTCTTTTTTAAAAATATTATATATACACTGTAGCTGTACAGAGGGTTGTGAGCCTTCATGTGGTTGTAGGGGATTGAGTTTTTATGACCTGTGCTCGCTCTGGTCAACCCCCACTCACTCAGTCTCTGCTTCCTCCAGCCCAAAGATTTATTTATTATTATCATAAGTACACTGTAGCTGACTTCAGATGCACCAGAAGAGGGTGTCGGATCTCATTACGGGTGGTTGTGAGTCACCAAGTGGTTGCTGGGATTTGAACTCAGGACCTTTGGAAGAGCAGTCAGTGCTCTTATCCGCTGAGCCATCTAACCAGCCTGAGATGTGTTTAAGAGCATGGCTCCTAGTAGAGTTGCCCATGCTTAAGGGCTCAAGGATCCACATCCAGGAGTGAATGAGTAGCACAAATGGACTCAAGTAACTAGAAGAAAAACTGGACCCAACAATGGGAGTGTAGGGAGGTGGGGATGGACCTGAGAGGACTGAGGGAGAGGAATGGAGCTCAGTATGATAACAATATTATAAATTAATGATGTTCAGGCTTTCTTCTCAAGTGGATGCCTGAGTTTTAAAATTACTTTACAGTGTTATTCACTGGCTGGTGAGATGGCTCAGCGGTTAAGAGTACTGGCTGCTCTTCAATAGGTCCTGAGTTCAATTCCCAGCAACCACATGGTAGCTCACAACCATCTGTAAGGGAATCTGATGTCCTTAATCTGACCTGTGGATGTATTAGCAGCAGAACACTCATACATTAAATAAATAAAAATTTTAAAGTTATTCATTATGTTTATTAGATATTTTTAAAATAATCTTAGATGTTCAAAAAAATTCAGACAACATTAGTGTTCCCATTTACCCAGTTTTTCCATTATTAACACTTTATAGCAGTATGATACATTTATAGCAAATGTCCTACTTTGTTTAGATTTCCTTAGTTTTCATCTAATGTCCTTTCTCCTTTCCAGGATCAACCAGGAATCTATATGACCTTGAGCTGCCTTTCTTATATCTAACAGTTTGCCACACTTGGCAGTTTTGGGAGGACTTGACTGTGTTGCTCACTGGTTGTGAGTTTTATAGGATGCCTAACTAGTTGAACTTTCTGATGTTGATCTCATTTTAAGCGGGGCTTGGGGGTTTTGAGGAGGTCTGCCACACAGGTAAAGTGACATCCTTACTACACTCCAGCAAGACTGAGTGGGCCAAGGTTTTTATGGTCTGGGGATGAAACTTAGGTCTTCACACTCACATAGCAAGCAGTTTACTAAGCCATCACCCTAGGCCCCGAATTCAAATCTTATTAACTGTATAATCTTAACTATGGTTTTCTATTTGTAAAACAGAGCATACTTGGCAGGAACCATGAAAATTAAACCAATTACTGTAACATAAAGAACTTGAGTTCCTGATGAGTTGGATGTTCCATGAGCATTACCATATACTGTTTGCACTGTTTCGATATTATAAACAACAGCCGGTGAGTACCACATATTTATACTTTTACTACTTCTAGAGTATATGTATGGAAATAATTTCTCAGAATATTTCCTAAGTCAAAGTATACATATATATGAAACTTTCAGATACTGACCAATTGGTCTTCACAGAGGCTATATCAGCTTATATGTCTACATGCAAAATATTAAGTTGGTGAGGCAGGGGAGATAGCTCAGTGCTTGTCCCACAGGCCACTTGAGGACCAGAGTTCAAATCCTAGAAGCCATTTAAATGCAAGGTGTGTCTGATGGTCTTCTACAATTGAAAGGTGAGATGGGAAGTCCCCAGAGCAAGCTGACTAACAAGACTAGTCATCTCAGTGAGCTTGGGTCTGACAGGAGAGAACCCTCCTCGACGAAGGAAAGCACAAGACTGAGGATGGCTTTGACATCAACCTCAGGCCTTTACAGGCATGTGCACACATGTGTACCACATTTGCACACACTTGAGCCCACACATGCAAAAGTCATGCAAATACACATAGGAACACACAGGTCAGCTCCACCATGGGACTATCTGGTCCCAGTTGCTGGTTAAAGCTCAAGCTGCTGCTCTGGGATCAAAGTGTTTGTCAAAACTCTAGAGTCCGGGGAACGTGGTTGGGAGTTAGCAACTTCCTAAAAACACCAAGCCCGTGTTTCCTTCCTTACCCTACCTCAGTCCTGATTAGAAGGGGAAATGAAGGGCAGCTAAGGAACTAGGGGTTTAAAGCAATTTTTTAAAAAACCCTTAATTTGGCCTGTTTCTAACAGCACTCTCTCAGTAACTTCTCAATTTATTTTATTTTATTTTTCAGTC
>LR750238.1:634095-731993 GCA_902729485.2 Mus minutoides
AAAGGACTTTATAAACACATCTAAGATACATATACATGTATATACACATACATAAATGAGTTAATATTTTCAATCTCACTTTTCACATAAGAAACCAACGTCACATAACTCATAAGTGGTAGAGAAGAACCTCAGTTTGACCAAAACCTATGCTTTGAAGCAGGACATCATGTTGGTCATTTTTTTTTCAGGAGTTTCTTCCTTTGGATATTTGTTTATTGTGGCTAGATAATGTCTGACTTCATAGAGCTTAAAGACATATGACAGGTATATCCAAGCTTAAGGGCAATTGCAATCAGCAATGAACATTAAAATGCAGGGTATCTAGGCAGTCAGTACTTAAGAAAAGGGAAGGTGATCCAAGCAGTGGAGCTATGAGCACAAAGTCCTCATCAATGAGCCAGTATGAGTCTGAAGCTTAGGAATGCTGACCACACATATGCCCTGAGAGTCATCACTGTATTTTGTAAGTAATAATGGCTGACAGAAGCCATCACATATTTCTGTCACCTGCTACTTGCTTGCAACCACAGATGTTTGTCTAGCTAACTGCTAGGAGTAAGGGGGAGAAGAGGTCACCATGAACTTCTTGAGTAACTTGGGCGAGCTTACATAAAATTTATAGCGCTGCTAGGAATCACAGTCACAAAAATTTATTTATTTGACCACGAAAGAGAAAGAAGAGTTTGTGTGTGTGTTTAAATGACTCGTTTCTGCTTAGTTGCTGAAAGATGTTGACAGCATTTTGCTTTATCCACGCTACAAGCCACCAGAGAACAACAGCAAGGCACTACCCACCCCTGAGGTCCATTTCTCCAGGGAAGGTACTATAGAGGATGGTGGTACAAGCACAAAACAAAGGTTAAAACAGGCTTCTCCTAATTCTCCAACAAGACAGTGATCCTTCATCTGACATTCGCTCATCTTTTATGTAACGTGATTAGGGGGAGGGAAAAAACTTCCATTTTGGGAGTCTCCACAGGATCTAGCACTGTAACTGAACACAGTAAGAGCACCACAAAGACTCATCCAACTGAAGCAGTAAGTAGTTGATAATGGCAACTAACAACAGCATCGCTCTATCTCACTCTTTATAGACTGCCAAACAGAAAGCAGTCACTAGCTGTTATCTTCTATCTAGATTCAACTATCTTATTAACCTGGAAATAAATGTTGTCGAAGTTTTGAATTACACAAGTATAAAAAGCATTCCTTCTCTGGTGAATAGGAAATGAGATGTCAATCTCATATAAAAATAAACAATGTAAGTATTTCAAAGCATTTCCTATTATCATTTACCTGTTTAGGTGTATTGATTTGCGTTAGACTAGAGGTTCTGAAGACTGGCTGAGTTGAATCTGTATTATTCAGGTAGGCATTGTAGGCTTTGGGAAGAATTAACAATTTACAGTGGATGTTAAATAAAGTAACTTTAGGCAAAAACATAGATAAAATAATGTGATTTCCTGGCTGACAAAAGCATTGCGAAGAAAAGCTACCCTACACTTCCCTAGCACATCAGGGCTGCGTCTGCTAATTCGCTTTGTGTGGTAACTTTGAGCAGCCTGACTATAGTGAATAATGAGAACTGAAAGTATGTAGAAACAAAATATGCGGCAATAATAGCACAGATAAAAAAGGGTAGAAATACAAAGCTCTGATGTATGCACTGCATTATACACAAGGCATGCTAGGCTACCTTAAAAATGTTTGTAATATCTCAACTAAAATTAAAATAAAATCAGATGGTATTAGAATAAAATACCAGATAATATTTCAGGTTTAGAGGGCCATACGGTATATCTGCTGTACTAACCTCTGCTACAGACCTTATGTAAATGAATGCAATGCTGTGCTTCAACAGACCTAGAGAAGTAGGTGGCGGGCCAGTGTGATGGTAGATTTTAATTGTTAACTAGATAAAATCTACATTCACCTGGGAAAGGAGTCTCAATATGGGACTATCAAGATTAGCTGGTTGTGGGGGGTTATCTTGATTAAACTGCGGTGGCAAGGCCAGAGCACACACAGTGTGTGGAAGCATTCCCTGGGCAGGGCATCCTGGATTGTGTAAGAGAGGAGAAAATGAGCTGGGCACTGCATGCAGTGTTAACTCATTGCTTTCTGTTCTTGACTGAGGATGTAAAGTAGCCAGACACTGCAGTTTCTACTGCCTTGACTTTCCCACAATGATGGACTGTCACCTGGATTGTGAGGCAATAAACCCTTCCTCCACAAGTCAAGGTGTTTCATCAAAACAACAGGAAATGAAACTAAGATAGCCAGATTTGGTCAAAGGATGTAGATGGCTGACCCTTGCACTAGGGCAAATGCTAAAAGGAACTTTTAAAAACTACTAAACCAAACCAAATAAAGCAACCACCACCAAAACAGGGGAGGAGAGAAAATGGAAATAATTAAAGAAGGCAGAAGAGGCCCTGGGAACAGAAGGAACACATATTAAAAATACAGCAACTTCTGTCATACAGATGCTTCTTGACTGATAAGGCACATCAGAGTACACTTCTAATAGCCTGGAAATAATAAATTGAGAATTATTTAATTCACCTAGCCCAGCAAACACATAGTTTAACAACTGAGCACACTGTAGGAAACCAGTTGTTACCAGTACAGTCCTTAAGCTGGATAGTAGCTGTCGGCACTCAACCTGGTGAAAGTGTTATATTGTACCACAAACTTTCAAATTTTGAAGTATAATTTCTACTGTATGCACACTGCTTTTTTATGATGTAGAGAAGTCATAAGCAAAATCTTTGTAAGTAGGAGAAATTTATATATTTAATTAATCTATATTGAAAACTGTATTAAACATGAGTGATCTTAACACTTAAGAAGTAGTTGACTGAATAAACTTGAAATATATAATCAACTATGGAACCTACATAAAATTGTAAGTGAAGATAGAGGTGTACAATCTAAATATGTACATATATATATATATATATACATACATGTCATGTGAAAAGACATCACAACAAAAACACTAATAAAGAGTTGTTTTAATATCAAAACTTCAGAACAAGATATAATTACCACAAATAAAGAAATATATTGAAAACTGAATAAATATACCAAAAGCTAAAAAATCTAAAATGTGAGTTAGATTGATGGCTCAGCAGTAATGAATACTTGCAAGTCTTTCAGAGGACCTGAGTTTGGTTGCCAGAACCTATCAGGTACCTCTCAACTACTCAGCTCCAGCAAATCCATTGCCCTCTTCTGATCTGACAGCACCTACATACACACTGTGTATGATTCTCCCCATCTTCCTATCTACCTAGAGGCTCATCTGCTTGTATACTTGGTCCCAGCTGGAACTGTTGGGAGAGATTTGGAAGTATGGTCTTATTGGAGAAGGTGTATCACAGGGTGGCTTTGATGCTTCAAATTCTTCCTGCTATCCCCACTGTACTCCCTGCTCNTCCTGCTATCCCCACTGCACTCCCTGCTCCTTCCTGTTCTTCCTGCTATCCCCACTGCACTCCCTGCTATCCCCACTGCACTCCCTGCTCCTTCCTGCTATCCCCACTGCACTCCCTGCTCCCTCCTGTTCTTCCTGCTATCCCCACTGCACTCCCTGCTCCCTCCTGTTTGTGGATCTGGAGATGAGCTCTCAGCTGCTGCTCCAGGGCCACAGTGGCCATGCTCCTGCCACAGAGGTGATGGATTCCTATCCCTCTGGCTCTCCAAGACCCAAATATACCCCTCCTCCTGTAAGCTGTCTTGATTGTGATATTTCAGTAAGAACTAAAGCAATATGTAACATTTACAAAGTAGTCTATGGAGAATTGTATATTATAAGATAAACAAACTGAAATTATTCATTCTCTCTCTCCCTCTCCCTCTCTCTCTCTCTCTCTGTGCATCTCTACATGAACATGGAACATGCCATTTTAGCTGGCTAACTGGCCAGTGAGTCCCTGGGACCCGTCTGTTTCCACCCATCCTGCACTGGTGCTGCAGGCCATAATACAGAAAAATCAATTAAATAGAGGCTAGTTCACTGAAAGCAAAATCGGTAAACTATGAGCCAAACAAATGAAGGGAAATAAAAAATTAACAAGAACCAGCCCTGATCACTACCAGGAATGAATGGTTCACTGGAGATACTACAGGCTCAGAGAGACATTAACAAAATACGATGTGTAACTTTTACTAATGACTTTGAAAACTAAAATTAATTTCTTTTTATACTCATGGCACTAAATGTATCAATTGTTTTCTACTGCCGTAATGAGCATCATGATGAAAAGCACCTTGGGGAGGAAAGGGTTTATTTCACTGTAAAGCTTACAGACAGTCCATCAGGGAGGGAGGTCAGGAGGGATGGAGCAGGAGCTGAAGCTGAGCCCACGGAGGAACGCTGCTTATTGGCTTGCTTCTCACAGCCTGTTCAGTCTGTTTTCTTATACAAACCAGAAATGCGCCCAGGGGCAGCACTGCCCACAGTGGACTGGGCCCTCCCACATCAATCATTAATCAAGAAAATATCCCAGACTTACCTATAGGCAGTCTGATGAAGGCAATTTTCTCAACTTAGGTTCCTTCCTCCTTACATGTAAGTCTAGCTGGTGACAAGTTCACAAAAAACTAACCAGAACACCAAACTTCAAAGAAGGAATATTAATTTGAATAGTTCATGTCTATTAGATAAAAAAATTTTAGTTAAAAACAGCACAAAGGAAATCCTGGTCTAGAATGGTTTCACTGGTCAAGTCCATGAACACTGATTATTAACTTCAGTTAAAATTTTTATTTAAATGTATTTAGCAAGTAGAAGAAGAGGAACATTTTCAGCTTGAGAAGCCAACATTAACCGGAGGAAGGGACAGCTCCTCAATGGTAAAGTCCATGCATATCAGCCAAGACCCTGTTCAATCCTAGCACCCTTCCTCAAGCCACATTCTGCTGACACCCAAATCAAAGATATGAACAGAAGTAAAACTATAGGCCAGTATCTCTCACGAACAGAGGCAGAAAAAGTAAAGAAAATATTAATAAATCAATTAGAAAAACTGTGAAAAAGATAATGTATGGTGACTACGTGGTTTGCTCCAGGAATTTAAAGATTCAGCTAAGGTAATGTGCCATGTTAAGAAACTAAGAGAAAAAACACATAGCTGTTAGGGAGTGGCGACGCACTAAAGACATTCCCTAGAAAAAGTCTCCACCACCTGGAAGAGGTAGGGCCTCCTTAACCTGATGAAGGACACCTTAAAAAATGCACACCATTCTGATTGGTCAGAGACAGAAAGAGTTTTCCTTTTACAAATGGAAACAGGGTGCACATGCATTTCTATTCAAAAGTATGCTGGAAATTCTCACTGCCAAAGCAAAGAAATACATAAGCAAAAGCCAGAAAAAGAATGAAATACTACGTGGAAAAGAGCAAGATTCCCTAAAGACAAGAAAATCTTAACAGAAAACCCTAAAGAATCTTCAAAACAAAGTTAAATGTGTTTAGGAAAGAGAAGGACATATCATAAAAGCCTGTATTTCCATGTAACACATGAAAAATCATAAAGAAAAAGTACCAACAATAAAACATAAAGCTCTGACTGAAAATAATATCTACAAAGTTTCAAAAAAGCCCTTTCCATCGTGTAAAAACTGGTTTTAAAATTTATATGGAAAGGCAAAGGATCAGATGAGTAAAAGATTCTTGAAAAAAATAGACAAAATTGAGGACTTCAGCATTTGACTTCATGGGGATTTTATTTGTTTTGTTTGTAAACAAAAGAATTCAAGACAATATGAAATTGGTAAGTATTCAATGTTTAGGAATGCCCAAAATCTGTATAGTCAACCGATTTACAACAAAGGGCATTGAGTAATTAATTGTAGAGAGGATAGAATTTCTAATACAGTTCTAGAAAAACGATGTACATGTAACTGACATACAGATGAACTCTAACCTTAATGTCACGCCATCTACAGAGTTAACTTGAAAGTCACACTCCCCATGTTAGCATTCACATACCAACAGCCACACACATCACCTCAGAAACTGGATCTTTATAAGTGACCATGTTAGGATGAGGTTATCAGTGTGAATTCAGAGGCAGCATGACTCCAACACTGATGAAACCAGAGAACACTTTACAGGAACTGAAATAAGGCAAATGCAGAGATGAATACTAACCATCTTCTTGCTTACATCTAGAATCTCAAACATTGGGGGAATGGCAGGACAGGGAAGCGGGAGTGGGTGGGTTAGCGAGCAAGGGGAGGCGGCGTGGGATAGGGAGGTTGTTTTCGGAGGGGAAATGAGAAAAGGGGATAAAATTTGAAATGTAAATAAAGAAAATATCTAATTTAAAAAAAAGAAAAGAAAAGAAAAGAAAAAAGACCTCAGAGGCAGAGAACAGACTACCAGAGGCTAGGGGAGAGGATGAGAAAGATGACTGTCAACAAGTCCAAAGCCTCAGTTAGACAGGAAAATAAGTGTAAATTCTTTTGTGTCTGAGATCTAGTGAACAATGTGCTGAGTGTGTGTGAACGTATTTAACAACAGTACTTTGTATTTCAAAACTGTTGGGTAAATTTCAAATGTTCAAAGCACAGGAAACGTTAAGGCAAAAGTTATGTGATAAGCTTGTTTTAGTTACCTGCTGTTTAAAACTCGGATCACTTTGTTTCAGGGTTGTATGAAGAACTTTTACACTCAGTAATAAGATGAACAATGTACTCTAGTCTAACACTGAGAAAAAACAACCTGGGGAAGAAAGGTACAGATGACCATCATCATCGACTGAGAGAAGTCAGGGTGGAACGATGGAGGAAAGCTGCTACTGCCTCCTCATGCCACCTGCTCAGCTTCCTTCTTATACAACCCAGAACCACCTGTTCAAGCAGGCTGGGCCCTCCAATATCAGTTACTCATCATGCCTCAAAGATGTGCCCGTGGGCCAATCTGAAGAAGACAATTCCTCTGTGCCCGTGGGGCAATCTGAAGAAGACAATTCCTCAACTGAGGTTCCCTCTTCCCAGGTAGCTCTAGTTTGGGTGAACTGACAACAAACGAATCAGCATACAGTCTGTTTAAACTTCATGTAAGAAATCATCAACTTCAAATATATCCACAAGGATGTGCAAGTTAAAATCAGAAGGAGGAGGCATCACATTCATACATACATTACATACAGCAACCTGACTGCTGACTGGGTGAAAAGGCAGCTGATATCAAGTGTGAGCAAGGCTATGGAGCTTGTGGGTGGGGAAAGTGCACAGCTATCTTTATAAATCAGTCCGGTAAGGTATCACAAACACAGGCCTACTAAATCACCTGGCCACTATACTTCTAAGTAGACATATGAAAGCATGTATTTACAGCTTGTGATTGAGATTGTATGAGAAGGCTGACAACGACTTGACTCATAGCCACCCAAACTGCAAACAATTCTAGTGTACATCAGTGAACAAAGAAACTAAGGCATAGCTAATATAACAGACTAATTCAGCAACATAAAGAACTACAGCAATACAATTAATATTAATTTTCAAAACACTTCTATATGATACAATACAATAATATTAAGTTCCAAAACACTACATAGAAGATGACCTCATTCGTCTATAAGAACACCCAGAAAGGTTTAAGTTACAGTGAAAGAATGTAGAGTAGTTGTTGGTTAGGGCTGGAAGTGGGGGTGGGGGGAAGAGACTGCACATATACAAGAATATGTCGGGGGGGAGAGACTGCACATATACAAGAATATGTCGGGGGGGAGAGACTGCACATATACAAGAATATGTCAGGGTGACAGGGATGATTTATATCTTGAATTCGAAGAATTATATAGCTGTATGCAACTGTTGAAAATTATCAATCTCATAAACATAAAAGTGATGGAATTTATTACAGATATATTTTTATCTCAAATCTGTCTTTTAAAAAATAGTATTTAGGGGACTGAAAAGATGGCTCTATGGCTAGAGGCACTTTTTGCTCCTGCAAGAGAACCCAAGTTCAGTTTCTAGCATCCTCATTGGGCAGCTCAAATATACATGTAATTCCAGTTCTGGAAGGTCTAAGCCCTCTTCTGGCTTCCAAGTATACTGCATGCACACAGTGCACACACACACACACACAGACACACAGAATAAACAAATCTTTAGAAACAGTATCTTGTAAGATAGCTGAAGAGAAAATATAAATAATATACATGGCACAAGTGTATGTGCATCCTACATTTCTGACTGAAGATGCTAGAAAGTAAGGGAATACAAAAATCACTGTTTTAAAAACATTCGATTGTTTCTGAATACGTGCCTGGATGTACACATGTATGACGGCAGTCTGTACTCTTGTATGCCTTGTTATATAGTACATCAATACAACTGCCCACCAACAAAAATCCTTTTCTTTTTTGATAGCTTTTACACTTCAAATAATCTCGTTTTACCTTGTAATCACTACTGCGTAAAAATCTTACACATTTTCAAATTAATCTTTTATCTAAGATCAATTTTAATCTTTTATTCCGAGGTTAATATATTCCCAACTGGAAATGCGAATGTAGAGATGGGATCTACATTTTATGAGTACTATATTAAATATCTATTTTTCAAAATCTCAAGTATGTCGAAAATGTAAAATTGAGGAAGTTCTTTCCTAATTTAAAATAGGGTGGTGGCTTTCTGTGTTTCTCTCACTGTTAAAGGTCTCTTCTCAGGTCCTCCAAACTAAGAGATCTTTTCCAGCTTTTCTAACCTTGCCAGTTTTGCTAACAACTATAGAGGTGTGAAGGTTTTCTGGAAGAAACTACTCTCCCCAGCCAGGCAGAGCAGAATAGTCCCAGTGTATATCTCTGCACAACCCTGAAGCACAAGAATACTTCTTCAGTCCTCCTAGAAATTTCTAGAACACAGGAACCTTATTTTATTAGAGTTTGATGAAAGTGACATCATCCCCCCTACCAAAAAAAAAAAATGATTCTTTCTGGATTTTCTCTCTTAGGTACCAACACCATCTCTCTTCCAGCTCCTCAGGTTGGCAGTCACTCTGCACCTTCCGTATAGTAACAGGATCTCAAGTTTCACTCAATGTACCTTTCCTGTAACCCACAACTTCATCTCTAACTCATCTTAAAAATACCTTTAAGGTTTTTAATGCTTATTTTATTTGTGCATGCATATGTTTGCAAGTTGGAAGATAACTTTTGAGAGTCAATTTTGACTCCACCATATGGGTTCAAGGGGACAAACTCAGGTCACTGAGCTTGGCAGCAAAGACCTTTACCTGCTAAGCCACTTTATCAGCCCCCTGTAAGCTCCTCAAGGCAGAAGTGATCAGCTCACTTTGCTATACAAACACCTTAGTTAAATCTCTACTCTTGGAAGGATCCAGTGTGACAGTTTTTGTTGCTGAGGAAAGGCAGCACGGTGCAGAGAGGAGCATAGAAGGCTTCGAGTTAAGACAGACCTAAGTTTGATCTGATTTTCAGCAAATTATTCTTTTCTGAGTTTCCTTTTCTTATTAAATGAAGATCACTTACACCTGTGTAACTCAGTATATTCTGAGTCTGTGGTGCTTTGGATGAGAATGGCTTCCACAGGCTCAAGTTTGAACACTTGGTCTCAAGTTGGTGGAACTGTCTGGGAAGGATTAGGGAGGGTGGCCTTGGTGAAAGAGGTATGTCACTAGGGGTGAACTTTGAGGTTTCAAAAAAACCATGCCATTCCCAATTAGCTCTCTCGGCTCTGTGTTGTGGATCCTGATGTGAGATTTCAGTTGATGCCCCGGTGTCATGTGCCTGTCTGCCTGGTGCCATGTCCCTGTCATGAGGGTCATAGGATCTAAACCTCTGGAATCATGAGCCAGATTAAATGCTTTATTTTATTAGTTGTTTTGGTCATGGTGACTTAGCACAGCGCCCCCCCCCCCAATAGTAATTTAGATAGAATCTATAACAAAGGACCACCACTACTACCATAACAGAAATATATACTCACACAAACTTACTGAATCAAAAAAAAAAAAAAATACTCCTTAGAATTCAAGTTGCAGATGTACCCCAGACTACTGTGTGGATTAAGTGCATCTGATCTCCTGACACCAAGTAGGTACTTACTAAACGTTAGCACTTATAGTTCTTTTATTGAAATTTACTTTATTTTTAATCATGTGTCTGTGTGGTATATGCCACACATGTGGGGGTGCTCATGGAAGCCAGAGACATCAGATTCCCCAGAGCTGGAGTTATAGGTGGTTGTCATCCACCTGATATGGATGCTGGGAATCAAACTTAGGTCCTTTGGGAGAACAGTATACTGTTGTAACTGTTGAGACATCTCTCTAGCCCCAACACTTACCATGTTCCTTCTCCCGTCTCTGCTTATCCCAACCCTTCTGTCTGGAATTCTGTGTCTCTGCTTACCCTAATCCTTCTGTCTGTCTGGAATATTGTCCTCCTCCTTTTTTTGTTGCCAGGCTTCCAGGTTTAATATTATTTTCTGTATGGCTTCAGCCTTCTACATTCTTCATCAGCCTAAAACATACACTTTTTACTTCAACATCTCATGCTTCTTCTCATATCTGATACTAGTGAATGTGGTTCCCTCACTAGAATATAAGCTTTTAAGGGCAGGGACAATGTCTAGTCTATCTAATCCCTAAAATGTAACTACTTGCCTATTTTTAGAAGGTTCTACATAAGAGTTTATCAAGAATAGAAATTAAAAGAACAAATATGTCTGTTAGATCAAACTATCCAAATACTTATAAATAAAACCATCAAATGCCAGTCACCTTTCTAGAATTTTAAATGCCAGCTACTATGGAACTATTACTTCAGTCTGTTTCAGCACACATAAAGGAAGGGCAGTTAGCTTTAAGGGAACTGGATTCTATGGTTACTGACTGTACAGTCTCTTTACTGGAAGGCATTTCACAAATGAGCAATGATAGATAATGGAAAATCAAAGCATCTGTCTAGAACACAACAGTTAGAAATGGAAGCTCTGAACTCTTAATATCACAGGCTTTAGAATGTTTTCCGTGCTTCTATTTCCTTTTTGATAACTGTGGTGACCCATACATAGTGAAGCTGTGAAAATTAATAGAATATGTATAAAGAGGCTTGAACAGAAACTGACAAACCAACAAATTGTAGTTATCATTATTATTAATGTAGGCAATCTTATTTTAAAATGTAAAGCATTTCTTTACAGAGGAATTACCATCACTACTAACTTGAAAAATAATCTGGTACATAAATTATGAGTATTAAATAGCATCTTTCTTTGGAGGTTCGAAATAATCACTCAAGTACCACTCAACTACTTATTTCAGAACCTGAAACTATGCATACACAAGAAACTAAATGGATGGCTAGAGAGCATGATCTCTAAGTTAAGAGAGAAGGTAAGAAATGTTGACAGCTTTTTCAAATCTCAAATGAGTTAGTAATCCATGAACATATCTAGAAAATCCCTGAATCTAAGCTGGCGCTTTAAGATTTCTCACCAACCATTCAAGCTCCTCTCTTGTGTATTCTACAGAGAAGCCCCAAACCTCACAGCTATACTTAGAGACTAGAAACCACCCAAGTCAGTGACTGGACAGATCTGAAAACTTATTCAAACAAGCAAACTCTCTTGCCCAGTGTCGTCCTGTAAATAATAGATCTGATTCTATAAAAATCCTATAGAGAATCAATATGCCTCTATACCAATGTGTGAAGTAAATGAATTCATCCAAGTAAGTAAATGATCCGAAATAAAGTCAACTAGCTCATGTAGCCATTATACAATGTGTCCATATTTTAACATGCTATACATGATAAATATATAGACATATTTTAATAAATCAAAAAACAAAAGCTGAAAATTCTAAATGTTGAGAAAAAAACCCAATAGGTTTCACTGAACATAGATTATACATTCTTATGCTCTCAGAAGTTATCCTTAAGTTTAAACATCACCTTTCAGTTTAAAAAGTCACAAAATAGCTACAAAAGTATTTGTAAAAAGCTTATGTGGTATATAATGAAAGGGATATAAAACTTAAGACACTGAAAGGTAGTTCTGGGCAAGGTGGTCTGTGACTGTAGCACCGGATAATGCCTAAGGCAGGAGAACCCCAGAGTCCAAAGTCCAGCCTGGGCAACAACAGTAATACTCCATCTCAAAATTAAATATGTTACAGTAAGTAATAACATGTGAAAACACATTGACAACACTGCAGATCTAAAGTCACTCTTACTTTAGGTCACAGTTACACCAGCATGTCTCTGTTAAAACACAGGCCCACAGGCCATTATCACAAACTATGGTGATAATGGCCTAATTACTAACTACTTTTAAATTAGAAGCTAATGATAAACCATATAAAACAGGAAATACAACAAAAGATGCAGAGCTGCAATTCAACGTTATCACTGTCACTGAGACGATATGTCTCTATATGCAACGTTACCATTGTCACTGAGACTACATTTCTCTATATGCAAACATCTGTGAATGTATGTGCCATTGTTTACACAGGTCAGTGGTTGGCTTTGCGTCTCTTCCTCATTCGTTCCTCACCTTATTGTTTGAGTTGGAGTTTCTCATTTAACCTGGAACGCACTGATTTCACTCTCCTGGCTGGCCTGTCTCCCTTCACCTCCCTAGTGCCGGGACGAAGGTGCAATACTGCTGAGCGAAGCTTTTGAAGTGGGTGCTACAGGGATTTGAACTTAGGCCTCATGCTTTGGAAGCACACATATTATTAATTGCGCCACTTTCACAGCCCCCAAGAGGAAAGTTCTGCAAACAGACAATGTACAAGTCTGTTTGAAGCAAGTGGTTGTCCATTAAGAACAAAATAAAGTCAATTCATATAATCCATATAAAGAATTCTTAAGTAGAAATCATACTGTCTTATCTACTGAGCCAAGATTCATTAAAAAAATGGCACAGGACAGGATGGGTTGGTACCCAGGGAGGCCTCCCCTTCCTCAGCTTCCTCAGTGGAGAAAGGGAGGGACAGAGGGAGGGGCTGTGTGAGGGGGGAGAGCTGTGATTGGGATGTAAGATGATTGAATGAATGAATGAATGAATGAAGAAATAACTGGGAAAAATGTCAAAGGATAAGAGGTGCTTATACAATAAACAACCACTTTGAACAACCTGTTATATATTCCAAAGTGATTTACCTGTTTAAGAGGAAAAGAGTGTACTTCTATAATAAATGGCAGTTTAGGTAGAGTCTGAACTTCCTCTATGAGAGATTATCAGCATCCAAAGCGAAGTCTCGGGATAAATGAGGACAAAGGACGGACACCTGGAAAGCCCAAGCTTCAGCTGGACGCTGGATTCAGCAGTTATGGTGGCCCACCACCTTTCTAGGAAGTATGTCTTATGCCTACTAATTCCCGACCCTTTTCTCTGAGGTTAAATGAAATGTCAGATAACCCCTGGACTATAAAATTACACTATTTTGGGGTAAGTGATATTTTTAAATTGGGATATAGGTTCTCTTTTAGATACTGAAATCTCAGACCTTTTGGCTCACAGTCTATTATTCACTGCCCAGAAAGCTCATGATCAGGACATAGATTACTGATGAGTCCACATGTGTTCTCTCGTCGTTTTGTGCATAAATTATAGAGACGTGTGAGAAACAATATTAATTAGGAAGACATGACTGATATAAACAGCTTGCACAGTACCTTCTGATAGACAATGGAGCAGACGAGGTCTTTGACAGCGGAGAGAGACAGCTCCTGGGCCTCGGTGGTAACACTCTCTCGTGTGAGGCCAATCTGAAGTAGAAATGAAACCGTGTGCACCGAGCCTCTAGAGTTTGTGAGTGACGGGGCGCTGAAGCTGCCATTAGAGAGCCGAGCTGAGAGTCCTGTTTTGGGACTTGAACATGGAGAAGGAGCTGGAAGCACAGCAGAAACGGTTGCAGGGAACACAGATTTCTGGGCTGATGGAGGGGAATTATTTGCAGACATCTGCCTTTCTTTTAATCTATAAAAATAGTTGTCAATGCTTTTTAAATGGTTTTTTGAAGAGGTTTTCAAAATAATAGCAGTGAAAAACTGATGACACGTTTGGATTTAGATGAAAGCTGCTCTATTTCCTTGGCTGGGCCATTCATGCCGTGGATGACAAAGTCTGTGGCTCCGAGTTGAATACTCAAAAGATCCTATTGTTGTCAGTATCAGTCCCATCAAGAATCCTGTCTTCAGGACCACACCCAGATCCGTACCCCACTTCAGATCACCATCATCATCAGGAGAACAGAGACGATGCTGACTATTTACGAGACATCTTCACTTCTTCTAAATCTGTTCTTGTCTTTTACTTTTCATTTCGGAAAAACAAATTGAATAGTTGATCTGTATCAAGATATGAGATCTTTCTGATTAAAAGTAGTTTCAGATAATCTATTCCTTCAGGGATTGACAGGACACCAGAAATGGTCACACCTTAGTTCACCCTCTCATATGAACTCATTTCCATCTTGGGACTGAATTTCCCTGAGATGAAGTAAAAATAAAAAGCTTGTAAAAATAGTACAAACATATTTCTTTGGATGAATGGATCCAGAGAGAAAAGCTGGTGCTTTCTGAAATGCTGTCAACCTAGAAGAAAAAATTAAAAGGATTTTTTAATGTTTTATATTCATTTGATATCAGTTTAAAATGTAAGAATCCCTACAATTTTTAGTGATAATTTTGGGTGATATTTTTACAATTCATGAATACAACCCAATAGGTCTTTATTTTAACTTTAGTTATCACAATAATAATTTTTTTTACTACAGTTATAATTTCAGAGAGAGATTTCCACTTAAAATAATACCCCGTCCCTCACCACTAACTCATTGGGGAGCAGGGGCAGGTTAAACCATATTCTTCTTTGGAGATGGGATTAGATTATGTTGTCTAGACTGGTCTTGAACTCCTGGCTCTCAAGATTCTTTTGTCTCAGCCTCCCAAATAGTTGAGACTAAAACATATACCATTGCACCCAGCTGTAAGTTATTATATTTTTAATTTATGAAGATCAAACACTGTTATTCCACAACTACACAACTCAATTATGATAAGAAATGGAGACACAAGAGACAAAACAGAAGAAGTAAAACAAACATCACAGACATAAAATATGACACAAGCCATCTTTAAAAATACAGAATAATTTCCCACTACAGGAAAGCTTAAGTAGTCTTTTATGCTTTTATATATTAAGAGAATAAAGCTCCGTAGCAAGTAAAGGGCCTAGGTTTTCTCCAGTACTCCTATCCCTCCAAAATAGTCTATTTCTGCCAAAATCTGAATCTTGGACTGCTTTGTTGACAAATGCTTTCCGGAAGCCTAAAGAAGTAAATGGGGATGCACTGGAGTCAGCAAGGACCGACTGTGACTGTGACTGACTGTGACTGCGGATAAACTATGACGCCCATGAGAATGTGAACTCATCTTTGTTGTTAAGGGATTTCTAACACTGGGGAAAACACACCAGCAAACTGTGCGTCCTAAGTTTTAGGAAAACACAGTCTAGAAATTTTTTAAAAAGAAAAAGGCATAACCCTTCATGGCTGAATGAAATGGCTCACAAGGGATGATTCTTTCTAAATTCTTTGTAGCCATAAATAATTACAAGGATGAAAACTCAAAGCATCCAAAGTGTGTGTAGAGAGGAAATGAGTGTAAGGAGTTAAATTAAAACGAGTGAGATATATGAAATGAAGAACAAAATCATACAGATAGAAAAATACAAATGTGAAAATTCAGAATAAAATGAATCAAAAATAACTTAAAGATACAAGCCCTGATAGTAACATGTGGGCAAATGGCTAGAATTCAAACTCCTATTTCATAGCATTCGATGGTAATGTTTCACTAATATGCCTCATGATACTTTTTTTCAATTAACAGGGAAATATCCTTTTTGCAGAGGAGAAGACCAAAGCACAAAGTGCTAACGCAATGCCTAGTACCACCTGGCTATGAACAGAGTGGGGATGGGAACCCAGTCTCATGCTTTCTTACCAGTACCGTTTTCACAGTAATTATTGCTTCTTAAAGATAACAAAGGAACTGAGAATCACTGTTCAGAGAGGAGGGTGAACAATTACACAGGAAGAATTAATTGCTCAACTTGTATGGCACTAATAGTCTCCTAAGAGTTTTCAAGCTAACTCAGAGAACCGAAACTTGAACTTTGTGAATTAAATGTCTTTATTTTTTAATGTCTTTTTTTTTTTTTTTTTTTTTTGAATCTCACTATGTAGCCCAGGCCAGCTTCAAACTCACCATGTAGCCCTGGATGATCTCAAATTTACAGTCTTTCTATCCCCACCTCTTCAACGCTGGGATTCTAAAACTTTGCGTGAGTGCAAGTCTCTGGGCCAGGGTGCAGCTCATCCCATACAGCAGTGAGCAAGTTTAACCATGACTATTATGCAATAACCTGCAGAAAGAGCTCAGGGTGAGAGACCATGGCCTGGGATGGGCAGGGCTGCTTCAAGTGCTGAGCACCGAAAAGCAGGTAAACACAATTCAGAAACTACCAAAGAAACTCAAATATCCTTTGCCAGGGGCTGGAGAGATGGCTCTGAGATTTAGAGCATAAGCTGTCCTTCTTTAGAGCATTAGGTTCAATTCCCAGCACCCCCATGACAGTTCACAGCTGACTGTAACTCCAGTTCCAGGAGATCTGACACTCTCACACAGACATATATACAAGCAAACACCAATGTAAATAAAATAGAAATAAATTGTTAAAAAAAGTAAAAAAAGAATCTTTAGTCAGATTGTTATTCAAATGATTTGTGAGTAACTAGAGGATAGTATAATATTCATATCAGCCTAATTTCAAGCAGAACAAGAAATGCCAAGTCCTCCACACTTAAAACTTCATAAAGTCTAGACTTCTCAAGTGGAGGAAGTAAGCAGTGACCTTCACTGAACTCTTACTATCTGATATCTGACAGACACGAGTCTAAACACCACGTAGTAGCGCCTCATTAATCTGCACAACCAGACACTTTAGGGCTGAGAAAGGGAAAGTTCAGAGCTTACTCACTCAAGGCTACTACAATCTCACTCACGGAAACAGTATCAAAGGCATTTTCCTACTGTCTCTGTAACCGCGCTGTCTTAGTTTGAGCTGGGCATCAGTGTGGTAAGGAATCTGCTGTATGTCAACTGGCATGTGTGGAGTCCTTGGGGAAATGTTCCCAAACCACTCTCACCTCTGTCTTTTCATGAGATGTGAAATGGTAAAGACAAAGACAATCTGCTTATGTAATCTTTAGGTTGAATAAAACTGAGCAAATGTAGTAAAATTAAAGTGAAACTTAACAGAGATAAATTCCAAGTTAAATGTGCAACATTAGAATGAGGGGAGATGCTGATCTGGAAGCCATTCATGAGGGTGGGCTGTGTTTCTGAGGCTTAAGATAAGTGCTGGGAATATAAAGGGCTCACTAAAAGAACTAATACAATCCTAAATCCTCTGGACATTGGAAAGCCATAGCATTAATCTACACACTTGTTAAGTCTATAGACTATACATTGGAATATACATACATACATACATACATACATGTACATAGATAGAATATACATACAGAGACAGACAGACAGACAGACACACACAGAGACCATTCATTCTATAATTCATATCTTTAGAGTTACAGATTTTTAGGTTTGGGAAGAAAACAACTGCAAACATCCAGGTAACCATGAGGATAATGGCATGTTCTACGCATATACCAATCAGAATGAGTGGTCCTCAAATATCTGAAGAAGTATTAAGGGAGAACTGTTTTTAGCTCAGCTTTACTTCAGAGAAGTACAAAGAAAATGACAGCAGCACTTGCGGGATTCCCGGGTTATTCCCGGGTTATAAGGACTGGCAACTGCCAGTTACTAATAATAGCACCTGGCTTACTGTAGAACTCAGACCATTCAGAAGTTTTACAGTGATTAGATAAAAGGTACCATCCTACTAAATTTACTTTTTATTATACCACTAGAGATTAATTAACAGTAATAATCTAATAACACACTTGATTAATTTACTAGAGACACAAATTCCTTATAAACTATATATAATTTTGTATCAAAGTGGTTTTTTAAAAGTTTCAGTATGAATACAAATGTAAGAACCTGTCTTAAACAGCTCCCACCCACTCATCCCATCTGTCTTCTCTCTCCTGGTTTTGTTTACGGAATTGATTTGATCTGTAAGAAATCTAACAATTCTAATTTATACAAACTTTGGTATGCTGTTTACTTTCTTTGTATTTATGCTTCAAAGAGAAAATAGTTTATAAGTTAACAAACAGTACATCTTGCTGATTTATAAATTGTGTATTAGATATGTTGTTTCTAATAGCTATGAGATTCTCTAAACCAGAACAGTGTTGTCTAGTTGTCAAGAATTTATAAGTTTAGTTGGCATTTTTTCCACCATTCTTTTAGATCATTGTCACATATCTCATTCAAATGAACTTACAAATTCTGTCACCACTGAATGGAATCAAAAAGTATTTTGAGCTCAGTGCACCCAATTGTCATAGAGTAAGTAAAACAAAGACCTTGGAGGCCAGGTGACCGGGCTCCGTATTTCATGGTAATGTCACAAGCTGATCTACCTTTCCTCTTCCTGCCCCATCACTTCACCGCCACACATTATGTTCCAATCTCAACCAAGTCTCTAGTCAGAAGCTCTACCAGCAGGAATTTCATTCGATGCATCCTTTGGCATTTGCCAGACGACTAAGAAAGACACTGAAGTTTCACAGCAGCAGCAGAAAGACACATGGCCACTGCTCTCTCTGGAACTCACAGACATTAAACAAACATTTGCATAAGTAGCTAGGTAATTACAACCTATGAGATACAACAGAGCATATGCCAGGGAGACTTAATTCCAGTGGGGTCTCACGGAAGGTCTCTTTAAAGAAACAAGAAAACAAGAGGATTCCAGAGAACAAGACACATTAAATATTACAAGGGGAGCTCTCATTATTTGGGGTAGCCAGCCTTCTATGTGCATATGTGCATTCAGCAAGTGTTAACATGAAGAGGAAAAAAAAAATGCTTTTCTTTGTAATACCATGTTCACCTGACTCCCAGGGGTAAAGGGTTGTCCAGGTTTAATTTCACTTTGTGTACAAGGAATGGTAATAAAGTTTGATCCTGACACTCATGAAGATATGCACATGTGTATGGTATGTACTGTTTTAGCATGTAAAAAAGCATGGGAGCCTTTTCAGTGACATGCCAGTACACTTCAGTCAATATGCATGTTTTACCTCGAAAAATGTCTGACTTTGCTTAATGCTTGTATAGCTGTACAAAAAAACGCGGGTATTTTTGTAGATTAAAAAAAAATCTGTGGCAGTCTCTACATCTATTGCCTATTTCAGAAACATTCCCTCAGATTAATATAAGACTGTCTTTCTAAGAGCTTAGCACTCCACTAAACTGTTCCTTCTGCAAGTCTACTTCTTCGGGTAGCGGTTTAATCTCAGCCCTTCCACTGTGCTGAGAGCAGAGAGAGGGCACACCAGGCAGGTTCTCTGCACAGGCACTGAGAGGTGTATCCAGGTACAGGCACATCAGTCTGGCAAAGCAACACGAAGCTATGGATAAGCTTGATATATCTTCAACCTTGCACCAGTAGATTCTAAGAAATCTGATTGGCTAATTGCCAAAGAGCAATTCTCATGTGCGGCCACTATACAATCATCACACCAGCGGAGAAAATGTTTTATCTACATTGAAACTAAAACTAAAACAGCTCTTAAGTACCATATCCCAATTTTTCCTTCTAAAATGACTGCTTCAGAGAGGCAAGTTCCGTTTGAATTACATAACCCAAGAGACTCAAAGAAGAGATGTGATTATTAAATCCAATTATGTGCCTAATCAAATTATATGTAAGTAATTATACATCAAATCCTGAATGAGTTTCTTTAAAAACAAGCAATGAACTTCGCTATGGTTAGTATTTTTGCCAACTTTAGAATTTTGTTGGAAACTGTCTGTCCCTTCTGTGGAAAGTGCACTTTGACAACTCTCTTTCCCTCTATCTTTATGTATGAGGTGTTTTCAACTCCTCTGTCTTTTAAAGTTTAACTTACTGTGGCTTTTGGTGTGTGTAGACGTGTTTAGATGACAAGCAACAGACAAACAGAAAGAAATGTCTATTTTAAACAGGTCATCTGATAAAATAGCTTATAAAATGTGCAAGATTAAAGGCTCATGGCTATAAAACTTCTTGGGGCTGGTGAGTGGGGGAGAGGGTACTAGAGAGAGTGAGGGGGAGGGGCATCAGAATGTATGAAACTGCCAAACACATTTAAGAAAAATTCTTTTAGTCTTAACACTCCTGAAATGTGAACTGCTCTGGCTTATCAAAGATGCCTTCCAAACTCCTATTCTCAGGCCCATGACATTTATAAACCTATCCTATGAAGCAAAACCTATTGTAATGGTTCCTGTGAGACGTTTTAAAAATAATATAGTTGCAAAAACTTGAAACAACTTTCTGGCTAAACTGCTGTTTTATCCCACCCCAGATTATAACTGGGAGAGAAAATGTTCTTATAGAGCAAATCTTACTTAGAACGGAGTCTGGCAACTTCAGGGGTGCTTTCTTGAAGCAAATCCATAGGCTTGTCTACCCGCCTGGCATTAAAAGTTTAAACACGAGCTGAACAAAATCAAAACTGCTAGAACTGCAACTTCAGGTATAGAGTAAAGGTAATTTTTTAGTGTAACAACGTTTTTCTAGGATATAGATGAAGGTATCTCCAACTTTTGTTTCATTTGTGCCTATAGGTTTTAAAGGCCCTGTCCTACAAAGTAGTACTTCAAGTTGCAACTTATCCTCTTTAATCAAAGATGACAACGATAGTCATATTTCCTGTGGGGACGGGCGTGGTTGAAGGGACAGTTACATCCATGCCATCAATCTGTGTACGGAAAAGTCTGCAGGTCGCCTGTAGCCTGATTTATATTCGTGTTTGCTGACAGCACGGCCTATACTTCTGATTTCGACGATGTGAAATAAAATTTCCGACACGCAATTAAGTAATGTCCTGTATGCTCATTATTATTATTATTACTACTATTTTACTGCTCCACACTTGCGGGTGTTTCAACTCAGGGCAAAAGCTCCCCCGGGGATCGAGAACGACTTGGAGCGAGGCTGCAACAGGCAAGCCTCAAGGCAGTCAGGAAACTGGGGTCACCATCCTCCAAACCCCGGATACTCGCCCCTTCCAGCCCCAGGACCAGGAGAAAAGTGCAGCAAAGAACCGGGAAGGCTCACTGCACGGTGCCGCGGGAGGCAGGATTAGTTTGCGGGGCTGGTGGGGGGAAAGCGGGTCCCCGAGGGCCAGGGCGCGGTGGGTCACCACCAGCAGCAGCAGCAGCCGCCGCCGCGCGACTCCAACTTGGCCTCGGCGCGGACCGCGGAACTTGGCCGCGCCGGCGCCCCCGGCCGCCCGCGGAGCACCGCCCCGACTTCCCGCCCAGCCGCGGCCGCCGCCCAGCCCCGCGCGGGTCCTAGTCCCGCGGCCACCGCCGTCGCCGCCGTGGCCGCCGCGTGCGGTGGGGGAGGGGCCGCGCCACCTCAGCCCGACGGGTCGGGAGAACAAAGCGGCGGCGACGGCGGCGGCGGCGCGAACTTTTTTTCGGTGTCTGCTCCGCGCTCCCTCCAGCGACTACTTACAGAGGCGGGCTCAGCTGTCCTGGGGAGAGTCGGCGCGCGCCAGCGTCCGCGTCCCGGAGCAGGAGCCAGCGAGGCTTCACGCGCCTCGCACGAACCCGCCCGCCCCGCCGCCCGCCCGCGCCCCTTCCTCCTGCCCTCCCTCCCGTCCCGTCTCGAGGCCGGAGGGCGGGGGGCCGGGGCGCGCGGCCCGCGCGGGGCCTGCCGGGAGCTGTAGTTCCCCGCCGCGCGCGGTTGGTGGGTCTGGCTCCGAGGGGGCGCGCGGAGGCCCTGCAACCCCCGCAGAGGTCCCCGCCGGGCGCTCGGAGCGCAGGCTTGCGCGCGACTGGAAGGACGCGCTGTACTCGAACCAACCTCACTTTGCTGTCCCCTTCTAGGCGGGCGATGGCGATCGGTGACAAGAGGTGACCACCTGAACGCCGCGTCCAGAGTGGAGGACCCTTCTTTCCAAAGTTGTCCCTTTCGGCGTTCCCGGGGGCAGCTGTCACCCAGCACCCAGAGCTACAAAGCCAGAGTCCTTCACCCGCGCCACAGTAAAACTTGGAGACGCCGCTTGCACGTGCCTGTTTCTCCTCTTGTGCATCTTCACACTGGTGCGTTGCCCTCACTACCGAAAGAGCGGTCGACAGTCATGGAACCTCAGAGAGAAGACGCCCTGTGTGTCAAATTGTAAATGAGAGAGAAACATCTGCGCGCTACAGTCCTTGACACAAAAACTAGATAATTCTTCCACGTCGACGTTTTATATCTTCAAAGTAAAATATATTGTCATAAAGGCCACTCGTCCGGATGCAGAAAGCGGGGTGGGGGTAGGGGGCAGCTTTTGAGAACACAGGGAGAATAAACCTAAATGGACTGCAAATCTGGGTACAGAATCTATAATATTAATGGATAGTCCTGGATTTAAAATAAGTGAGACCTCTCCCTGCCCCCCAGGGATAGAAATGGAGATGAGCCCACTTGCTAGGACTCGCAAGGGCACTGAAGAGCTAAAGCACTGACAATACTACTAGCTACAGCCCCATCTCCTAGGGAGTGAGGCTTTTAAAACACAACTGTGTATAATCCTTTTCTACAGGGGAGCGTCAAGGGGTGGGAGGACATTTCGGACATTTCTCTGGGATCGGAAGCTGCCAACATCCACTAACATCCGAGTCCGTCTGATTACAACTTGTTCTTAAAGTCTTACCCAGACATCACTCACACTAATGCAGGCAACCCTAATTAAATAAAAAAGGAGTCAAAGGAAAGGGCCCAGTTCCGTAGGGGCTCAACTGAGTAGGGTATGGGTTGTGAATATGATCAAAATGGGGGTGGGGTGGGGGGCAGGGAGCGAGGGAGGGAGGAGAGAGAGAGAGACTCTTTAAATGTATTTTGCGATTTTTTTTTTACTTTAAGATTAAAAGCAGATTCATTCCAGTGTACCTTCTTTTTTTTTTTTTTTTTTTTTTTTTTTGGTTTTTCGAGACAGGGTTTCTCTGTATAGCCCTGGCTGTCCTGGAACTCACTTTGTAGACCAGGCTGGCCTTGAACTCAGAAATCCGCCTGCCTCTGCCTCCCGAGTGCTGGTATTAAAGGCGTGCGCCATGTACCTTCTTATTAAGCGTTCCCTTGCTTAACTGCTCTTTTCTTTCTCTCTCTCTCTCTTTCTCTCTTCTTCACAATAGATGTTTTGGTCCAGCCGGGAATATCTTCTCTCAGCACGACTCGCAGGATCTCATCAGAGCAGTTTGCATTCAGTTTGAACCCACTCTAGACTTCCATTTTCTGCTGTGGCCCTTAAGAAACAGTTACTTTTCATAGGTGTAACTTTCTCGAAGAACTAAACTACTGCTCTGTGGAGATTTAAGTGTTTATGTGAAATACATACTGTACACATAAATATTTCATTGAACTGAATTCTCACTGTTTTGCTTTTGAATTCCTTTCTCTAGGTAAATCTTTCAACAGGTCGTTTGAGGCTACTGTCTTCTCACCTGAAAACGTGTCTTTCCTGAACATAAGCCACAATTTTCCTGCATGTTCTCTTCTGTCCTAAGGGATGAAACATTGGTTTTCTTAAGGAATGGGAACAGGAGTTTGTATCTCCACCTTCACTGACTTTTGTTGTAAATCTTCCTGTCCCCACGTCTAATGTCCCCTCTTGTCCTTAATGACATAATCATTTACATGTGTTAACCTAATACAAGTAAAGAGGGTCGGTATGGTTATGACTTGAGAGAGCAGAGCTTCCTGATTTGGAATCCTAAATGCAGAAAACCTTGACTCGCTGAGGACTCACCAGAGGAAGTAGCCATTATTTTAAAACTTCAGCTGGGTTTGATTTATTGTACATGGCTACTGGAAACTCATTTTGTTTGTGTCTTTTTTTCCATGACCCTGGAACACAGCTGAAAATTTATATAGCATTCAAGCATCAACACAGAGTTAATAAAATGATTATGGTGTGTGTGTGTGTACTGTAGGCTCTTTATTGGTAGACACACTAGTTACAGTCTTACAGCACCCTACCTGACTCCATTACAGTTATCCCAGAACAATCTCAGTGTAGGTTACTCCATTTTATTAGTCTGTTCTAGACTAGCTCAAACTATTACATTCTCGCTAACACATTCATGCTGGTTAAGTCCATCATCATCTCTGATTTTGCAAGCTCTAATTGCTCTGTGTCCTGATTGCCCTATAGACAACTCTCAGGTCACCTACCACATTTCTTTGTGTCTTTATTATGGATCTGCCCTGGCCTCTCCTGAACTTGTGGAAAAACACGTTTCACTGTTATTCATCCATCATTTAGCACAGGGCTTAGTAAATGTTTGTTTGTTTTTGAGACAGGGTTTCTCTGTGTAGCCCTGGTTGTCCTGGAACTCACTATGTAGATCAGGCTGGCCCCAAACTCAGAGATGTACCTGCCTCTTCTGGGATTAAAGACATTCATTAGTTCCAAGGGTTTAGTAATTTAGCTGAACTGGCAAACTTTTTCTTCATTATCATGATTATATTGGTTAGCTTATAGTCCTAAAATATCAAATGCTAAACCCTGCAATAGTTCCCTACCCCTTCTAACAAGGACCAAATTGATAGGATTCAAAGGCTGGTAAAAATACCACCATTAATTGCATACCAGCCATGAGTCAAATATAGTCATTCTTTTTAATATAGATTTCTCTGTTTATTCTACATTACCTCTTTATTTTTGTTAATTATACTTTTATTAGCTTTATGTTTTTCATTTAATTCTATATACAACAACATTGATAACAGTGTATGTATTTATAAGGGCATATCATAAAAGAGCATATATGATCATTTGCCAAAGGAGAAGGCTAGGGAAAACTGATTACTAAAGGGAGAGATAATCATATATTACACCTAGGTTTTCTATTTTTTTTTCTTACAAGTGAAAATTCAGATAATGGGAGAAAGAACACAATTATCTTGTTGTCTTTCACAGTGATTTCTGTTTGTCTTTGTGGCTTTCCCATACGGAAAGGTAATGTGTAAATGCTTATGGATTTCTTAAAAGTGGAATTAACATCAAGGTCCCTTAGTCAATAGAGTACTGAGTTTTAATTTAAAGCTCTGTTGTGAAATAGTGTCAACTAGTTACAGCCCAGGAGCCAAACTGAAAAGAACAAAGTATTGCAGGCTTATCACATCTGGACTGACCCAAACATACAAGTCCGGGCTTTCTCACCACATGGAAACAACTCAGAATATCCCGAGAAGAGGGGGCTGGGGTGGGACTCTGAGTGTAGTCAAGTCTAAGCTCTACCATTTATCTTAATCTTATTCAGAATTAATTTTGCTCAAAACGAGGGGGAAATAATTTTACACATCACAGGATTCTTGTGAGAATTGACTGAAGAAAGCAGTACACATGTGATTAGTAACCAAGTGACACTTCACTTATAGTGACTCTACCCTATAAGTGGGGAAATGCACAGAAAGCATTTTTTTTTTTAAATCACCAGCTGGCAGAAAATACACAGTAGGCACCACTTATGATACCAATATAAGTCATATTAAAGAGGTTTCTTCATTTGTTCTCTCTCTCTCTCCCTCTTTCTTTTTTAAAATATCTCTTCGGAGAAACAAGTTGCTGAACTTGATTCTGTGGATGTCAGTTTTAAAGGACAACAGAAAGCTAAAGAGACACAGAAATCTGGATGTAGAAGGACTTCCTTTCTGTTTCATCAAAGGAAGTTCCCATTGCTACCCTCAGGTGGCCAGAACGGTTGCTTTCTATGCTACGGGCTGCCAGTGTTTTGGTGGACTATAAAATATCTCAGTAGATAAGTAAATACATTCTTTGGGTTTTATTTTTACTATACTCAGACTGTAATGACTTGAATGTTTTATTTTAACTTGAACCATGATTATACCTCAAATTTAAAAACTTTCAAGTATCTACAGACACACTTTTGATTATTTAACTTGATGTTAAGCTGTCCCAGTTCCTTTAATGATGATGGCAGACCTTCATATGGCAGATGAAGACTGGTTGGTTTTGATCTAGCCTGTTTGGTTTTGTTCCCCCTCGAGACGTTACAGCCTTTGATTTATTGATGCCCTAAACATTTGAGAACCACTTGTGCGTCTCAAACATTTGTGCAAGGCATTTGATCTGAAGGGGAAATAGCTCCTGTTAGAAATTACTAACAGATATAGACAGACCTATAATATAGAGTAGTGTAAAAAGGTATAAGCAGAAGGGAAGAGACAGAGGTTGAAACTGTGAGAGAAGTTCATCTCATGTGACCATGATGAGATAAAACAGGCCTGTGCTGTCAGTTATAGCAAAGTAAAGCATATGGAGTTGTGTGCAGTGTGTGAAACTTAGTAATAACTAAGGGATAGCAATAAGCTCTTTGTCACTACTTGTGCATTCACCACCCTTGCTTGTTCCCCATTTACTAACCCATTGGTGCTGAGGACTGAACCTGAGAACTCATAAATGCTAAGTGCAAATCACTGATATTATTTTGGAGTGCAATAATACTATTTATATATTTTTTAAAAAGCTTACTATAAAGCGCTGCATTGTGTTTCGCTGATGGCAACCTCGTGTGTCTCATAGTTAGTGTCTCTTGGTCTTTCTTGTGCTGGACGGAGTGTCCTGTTGGTTTTGTTTATCATGGCCCTAGGAGAAATATGACATACCAAGCATATCAGACCTATAAACTTACATGTGGGTAACTGGAGAGATGGCTCAGCAGTTAAGAGTACTGGCTGCTCTTCCAGAGGGCTAGGGTTCAATTCCCAGCACCTACATGACAGCTCAAACTATCTACACCTACATGACAGCTCAAACTATCTATAACTCCAGTTCCAGGGGAATCTGACACCCTTACACAGGCACGCATACCAGTGCACATAAAAATCAATCATTAAAAAAATAAATAAACAAACAAACCAAAAACAAACGTACAAGTGTACTTTGTAGTACCAACTACACTTGTGAAGTCTGATGTTTGTAGAGTGATGAAGTCACATAACACTATACTTTTAGAATATTGTCTTGTCTTTAAGGGTCACACAACTAGATTTATATTGTGAAGGGATGCATATATTTAATTAATAATACTGTATACTAACTGAATGATCTGATAAACACAGCAATTCTACAGATATGCGAGTAGTCATACTACTTGTCTATTATTTCATATTCCCCTCACATTTTCAGCCTGTAAAAACCTTGGATAATAGTTTTTACTTCATTTTATATATAATGGCACCCATTTTCTGTCTGAGACATTGCCTCATTTTCTTTTCCTAAAATCACAGTGTTTATTCATGTGTGTGTGTATGTGAGTGTGTGTGTGAGTGTGAGCATGTGTGAATGTGTGAGAGAGTGTGTATGTGTGTATGAGTGTGAGTGTGTGTGTGTGTTTATGTACATGCCTTCATGTAGAGGTCACAGGAATATGTCAGGTGCCTTTTTACATCATTTTCTGTTTTATTACATTGACACAGGATCTCTCACTACACCCAGAGTGACATTGGTGGCCAGGTCCTCCTTTCTCTACCCTCCATAGCATTGGGGTTATCTGGCTGTCCTGAAATTTGCTGTGTAACCAGGCTGACCTGGAACCTACAGAGATCTGCTTGTCTCTACTTCCAGATTGCTGGATAAGCAAATTACTTTGCTTTGTCCAAATTTCTAGGTTGAAACTGACATGTTCTGGGTGATATGTATCTGAGTTACCAACTGAAAACCTAAAAGACAAAGCTTTATCAGTGACAGAAGGGGATTAGTCTTGCTATAATTGTACCCTGAAATTTTAAGCTTCTTTTTTAGGGGGTAGAAATTTAGGTATACTCTGGTTGATGATCAGCTCTGTTGAAATGCTTTTTCAAACATTAAAACTGAAAATGGATTAGTTCATCTAATTTATGAAATGAATCATGTAGTATAAATAAACTAGTCTTCCAAAAAATTTTTATGTCCGCAACATATGCTGTTTTAGGATTACAGAAACACTCAAAATACTCCACTAATGTTTATAGATATTTAAATAAAACAAACTAGCATGAAGTTAGTCTAAATTTAACCCCAAGTGTAGATAAAAATTATATATATATATATATATATATATATATATATATATATATACACACACACACACACATATATATATATATATACACACACACACACACACACACACACACACACACACACACACACACACACATATATGATTTAGAGGTAGAATTTGAGTTATGGTATTATGTTGCTACTTCCTGTTAGCATTGGTGGTAATAGCTATACATGGTATAACAAACATTGTTTTTAAAGACTGTTGCTATTTGTGTGAATTCGTGTCATTTTTTATTTGTTAGTTTTGTTCTGAGATCGAACCCAGAGTTCCACACTAAGCATGTGTTACACAGCTAGCTACACGCCTAGCACCTATTTACTTTCTTAGCATTCTATTTTGGGGACCTCTGGAAAGCAATTTTAGAGAATTTCTTCCTGTTTCACTGGAGATTTCTAGACTTAACCTGCATCTCAAATACAAGCTTTTAAAAATATGTATTCCTTGAAGAAGGCCCTGGGGGTGAAGGGTGGGAGTGGGGAAGGGCGTGTCCCTCTTCCCACTGTGAGGGGCAGGAGTGGGGCAGGACGTGTCCCTCTTCCCACTGTGTCCACCTTGAGTAAACCTTCTTCTTTCTATTTTCAGCTTGGCTCTTTTTAACTGTTTATTGAGGATGAGTGGCTAGACTTCAAGTGGCACAGGATATGACACCACATTCAACAACTGACCCCATTCAACACAAAATACCAATGCAGCACTAACAATAATCATTCTCTTTTTGTTCATCCTCCCAAGATCTCATATTAATGAATATCACAATATAAAACTATTAAAAACCCAAACACTTTAAAAGTTCGGTATCTTTAAAAATCCAAGGTCTCCTTGAAAATCCAAAGTTGTTTTTTTTTTTTTTTAAACTTCGAAATCTTTTTAAAAGTTCAAAGTCTCTCAGTTGTGGTCTACTGCAAAATAAAAGTAAATACTTTCTTATTCCAAGTAGGAAGAACCAGGCTACAATTACAGTTTGAACAGAGCAAAACGAGCTTCAACAGCATCAGTAATTCAGTGTCCAATGTCCGGAACTCACTCATAATCTTCTGGACTCCGCTAGAGGACTTACCATAGCACAAATCAAGCCAGTTCCACTCCATGGCTCCTGCTGTCCGTGGCCGTGGTCCCGTGGGACTGCTCTCTCCAAAATCCTGGGGTTTCCTGCAGCAGCTGGGCTGCACTTTTGCTAATTGCTTCTCCTGGGCTCTCTTCACGGTGCCAGGCCTCATCTCCTCTCTGTGACCCCATCAATCCTGGAGCTTCAGCTGCTACTCGAATCTTCACCAGTGGCTGTTCCTGACCTCACTGTTCTCCATGACCTCTTCATCCTTCAAAGTTAGCACCACCTAGGAGACACTTAGCACAAGGTCAAGTTTGACTGCCAGTTTAGGTACTCCCATACTGTTAGCCACCGGAACAGCTTCTGTGTGCTGCACCTGAACAAACACTTTCCAGAAGACTTCCCCTCAATGGTGCTGGTCTCCTCTTAATCACCAGTAATTTCCCAACCCTAGCTTACCGACATCAATTGTCCTAGTAAAGCAAAGGTTTCATTTTAGTGATCTTGACCTCTTCTTAAGCACAGCCAATTCTTCAGCCTTAGCTGACCAGAACCACGGATTCTTAGTTTAAAATAGCAAAGGCTCTGACAGTGTCTATAACACACTCTCAAACTTCCCTGTATAGCTGATCTTTAATCTGAGCTGAGCTCCTGGCGGGTGGAAGCATGTCTCTGCACCCACCCAAGAGCTCTAGATTCACAAATGAAACTGAAACACACACACACACACACAGAGAGAGAGAGAGAGAGATACGCCTTTTATATTTTGATATGCCTTGACTAGCTCAATGGCTGAGCACTTTCAAACCTCCCAGTGGCTAGCACACAGACCCCTCTGGTATTTCTGAGTTAACGCTTCCTAAATCTGTATCTTATCTTTGCTGTCCTGTTTCCTTCTGGGCAGCCCTCCCATGGGGATGCTTTCCCTTTGCACCTACATTGCTGGATGATTTCTTTCCTGCAACTCTTTTTGTTTTGTTTTGCTTTGGTTTGGTTTGGTTTGGTTTGGTTTTTTGAGACAGGGTTTCTCTGTATAGCCCTGGCTGTCCTGGAACTCACTCTGTAGACCAGGCTGGCCTCGAACTCAGAAATCCACCTGCCTCTGCTTCCAAAGTACTGGGATTAAAGGCGTGTGCCACCACCATCCGGCTCAAATCTATATTACCTTCCTCAGTGTTAAACAACTTAAGTTTGATTATGACACTATAACTAGTCTTCAACCCTGCCAGAAGTTTGAGAATGAATTAAATTATTATCTGAAAATTTAGGAAGCACAAAAACATAGCTTCTAAAACTTAAACAAATTATAGAGACAGTTGACTACCTGGGCAGTCTCCTATTCCTCAAAACGTCAGAGCATCTGTCTTCAGCCTTTTGGCCCAAAACCATCTGACAGACCTTGAAATGAAGTAGGAACTATGAAGGACTTGTTTACTCTGTATTGGCAGAGCTAGGCTGTCAACTATCCTGCATTGTGTGTCCTTTCCTGGACTGTATTTTTTTAATATGTAGATGAATTAAGGCAATTTTTGTCCAGTGGCTACCTTGGCATAACTGGAGCAACTCCATGTGGAGGTTTTGATGCTCAGTTTCTTCTTTGAACTGTGAAGGGGGTACATTCAGGAGCAGACATGACTCTAAGTCAAATGATATTTAATACTTCCCTCTCTAACTTCCCTGTGAAATGTCACAAGTGAGGCCTCCATGGTCCACATTGCTCTCTACCTTCTTGTTTCCCAAGCTCCTATAGAACAGCCCATTAAACTCTCTTAATGTATGTTCTAGCCCAACATTCAGAGCTTCTTCCTTCCATAGTCCTCCCCAAACAACATATTTGGTTCTTCACAGCACTACCCCATTCCTGGTACCAATTTCTAATTTAGTTAAGGTTAATATTGCTGTGGCAGAACACTGTGATCAAAAGCAACTTGAGGAGGAAAGGGTTTACTTTACTCACACGTCTGTACAGTTAGGCAGAAACTCAAAAAGGGCAGGAAGCTGGAGACAGGAATTGATGCAGGGGCAGTAAAAGACTCAGCTTTACTGACTTGCTCCTCATGGCTTGCTTGGTCTGCTTTCCTATGGAACCCAGGACCACCATCCCAAAAGTGGCCCACTCAAAATAGGCTGGGTCCTCCACATTAATCACTAAGTAAGAAAATGCCTTACAGACTTGCCTACAACCTGATTTGTAATGGAGACAATTTCTCAATTGTGGTTCCTTCCTGTCAGATGACTTCAGCTTGTGTCAAGTTGACACAAAACTAGCTAGCACAATAGCAAAATTATGGCCATGAAGATGTAAAGACACATGTTGGGGTGGGGTGCCACTCACAGTGAGCAGACCAAGGGTGGAGAGGAAAGATGGGAGTTCTCAGCAGCTGCCTGAGTTATTTTATTCCAGAGACATTTTCCTGTCTTTCCTCTTCAGCCAACTGCTTTATCTTTACTTGGGAAACAGAGAAATATGTTGGACTCTGTTTTGGATTCTCAAGAAAGTCTATCTCTTGAAAATCAGTTTCTGAGAAAAGAACCTGAACTTTTGCTCAGAATTTTTGAGAAATTTGAGATGCTAGGATATTACCTAAATGACAAGCAGAACATACTTCAAGTTGGTTTGACCTAAGAGCTATTGCTTAAATTGGGACTACATGGTGTGTTGGCATGAACGTCTTGACATCTGTCACTAATTCCCCTACCCGACCCCCACAATGTGGGATCAAATCAGACTAACCAGGACAAATCTTTTCCTGGCATTGTGGGACGATGGAGAACAAACCAGATCATGCTTAATCAGCAATGTCTTCAGAGAATATTGTTCAGAAACATGGGGAAGTTGTCAAAACTATGTTGGACATGGAAGTGGTTGCATGAAAACCACACATGGGAGGCTGAAATGGGAAGATATTAAAATTGGAATCAGTCTAAGTTTCATAATGAAGTCCTGCATCAATCCAACTAGACAGAGTTGCATGTGTCACCTCTTCCAAAAGCCAAGAACCTTTTTTGAAAAACATTCTCATGCTCAGCTACCTGGCACTAATGAAATGCGTTCACATTAATTTTAATCCCTCCTTGCATTGTCTGTCATTACATCCACATTATAGGATGAGACCAAGGATGGATCAATGGTGAAGAAGAACACATGTTGACCAGGACTTCTTAGATGTACAGATCATAAGTTAGACTCACTTGAGAACCCTTGAAGGAACTGTGTGTTACGGGTAGGGGAACTGGACAATCATTAGATCTCTTCCTGATGTGTCCATATTGAATAAATCTTTTTCTGCTTCCATACATATACCTTGAACATTACTCATGGAAAGAGTGTTCTTTGAAAAGTTAGAAGGGGATAATTAATAATCACAGTTAACATTATCCCAACAATATAAGATGGAAGGGACATTTTTTTTCAATAAAGACTGATTATATTGTTTGTAGCCTAATCAGTAGAAAAAATTCACATTGTCATAGTGTTACAACACAGACGAATAGAATATAATTTCTTAGAAAATTCTCAAACAGTTCCAAAGCAGAAGGGAACTGAGTGTGTTACCTTTGACTTCATATTAAGTTATATTTTGATATGAATTTTAAAAATATATTGTTTTTGCCCCTCTTCTTTTTTCCTATTTATTTATTTATTTATTTATTTATTATTAGATAATTTCTTCATTTACATTTCAAGTGTTATTCCATAAGTCCCCTATACCCTCCCCCTGCCCTGCTCCCCTACCCACCCACTCCCACTACTTGGCCCTGGCATTCCCCTATACTGGGGCATATAAACATTGTTAGACCAAGGGCCTTTCTTCCCCAATAATGGCCAACTAGGCCATCTTCCAATACATATGCAGCTAGAGACATGAGCTCTGGGGGTTCTGATTAGTTTATAATGTTGTTCCATCTATAGGGTTTTTGCCCCTCTTCTAACAGATATAATTGCTACTGGGTCAAAAAGAGTGAAAACAGTGCAAAAATAAATTCTCTGCTTAAAACCTGGAAACAAAATCATTTCATAGATGTCTCCAAATCAAAGCTTAATTTAGTACATTAAACTTGTATTTTATTGATTTCTTAAGTTTTCTCATCTGAAGGGTTGCTTTATTTGGGATGTAATTTGTTCCCACAAGAGTGGTGGTGAACACCTTTAATCCTAGCACTCCCAGGAGGCAGAGGCAGGAGGATTTCTGATTTCAAGGCCAGCCTGGTCTACAAAGTGAGTTCCAGGACAGCCAGGGCTATACAGAGAAACCCTGTCTCCAAAACCAAAAATAAATAAATAATAAAAGAATTCATGTATTGAAGATTTGCTACTGGTGTGACAATATGAGAGGTAGTAGACCTTTAAGAAATAGGACAAGTCCGAGGTAATTAAGCTCCGGTGAAGGTAGTAGCCTGGGAAGGAATTGCTATAGTCTTGGATAACTCTTTTGCTTTGTTTTTGTTTGTGTGTAATGCTTGAGGTCAAATCCAAGGCCATGACCTGTTGAGCATGTGCTGTATCATGAACTACACTATACACTATACACTATACACTATACACTATACACTATACACTATACACTATACACTGTACCAGCCCTTCTCTATCCTTCTTATGGGACCCTGATGAGTGAGGCCTTGCCATGCTCTGGGTTTCTGTCTTGATATGTGATTTCTTCCTTAGGTGGGACAATCTCATAATGTCATTTGTGATGTAGACAAGATGCCTTCCAAATGCAAGAAGTTTTTTTTCCTTTGGAGTTACTCAGTCTTAAGGATTTTGATGCAACAGAAAATAGTCTAAGAGAAGGGTAGACTAAAGTAGATTAATTAGCTCTGTTTGGCCTTTGACAGATAACTGTTTTGTGTTTTAATATTTTTTTGATTCACAATGAAAATGACGTTATTACCAGTATTCTGATTTTCGGAGTTAAAAGGTCTTTAAATGCATATTTTTGTAGATATACCTAACATCCCTGGTCATATTTTCAATTATATCATAAAACTGAATGTAAGTAAATTCTTTTTTTTTTTTTTTTGCAGATCTGGCTGGTTTGGAACTTTTTATGCAGCCCAAATTGGACTTGAACTTGTAGAATCCTTCCACCTCTGAAATTACAGATATGTGCCACTGATCCTGGCTGGAGGTAAGTTCTTAAAATAGAACTTCCATATCTTCCATGTATTATTGTCAATGTAGTAGAAATTGGGGTTTTATCATTCCATTGATCTCACAAGATGCAATATAAATTTGTATATTAAAATACATATATAAATATATACTTATAACACATATATTACATATAAACACATATGTAGGTATATATGTGTTATATATGTATATAGAGAGAGAAAGAGAGGGGGAGAGAGAGAGAAAGAGAGCATCTTTTGGGATCAAGAGGATAGCAAAGCATCAATTTCCACTACACGTTGAGGATAATAGTATATATAGTGTACTTGAAATAAAGTCAATATATGTGTATTTGTAAACATACATATTTGCACAAGATACATAAATACAGTGGTTTCCTCCCATGACAACCACTTGATTGTAACTTCACTTGATAACCTTGACCTTGTGCATCTCAGAGCTGTCTGTTCTGTGAGAAACAGAGTTTTCCTTTAGTTTTTCATCTTTAATTCTGTTTATGCTCATTTTGTTGAGTGCATAAAAATTCCTCATTAGGACTTATTTTCTTTTAATCTTGAATATTTTTAGTTTTCAGAGCCCTCAGAGAAAATTTGATTAAAAAAAGCAACAGTTATAAAAAGATGCAAGAGATCTTGTTGGAAACTCAAGATTTGTGCACGTAAAGTCAGGCATGGTGGCACATTCCTTTAATCCTAGCACGCAGGAGGCAGAGGCTGGTAGATGTCTGAGTTTAAGGCTAGCCTAGTCTGGGTCACAAATTCCAGATCAGTTAGCAGGACTGAAGGAATGGAGGGTCTGACTCTCCCCTTTTGGAAAGAAGAGTGAATGTTCTAACAAACTGAGAATAGAGGAAATAGGAAAACCAGAGACAAAGGGCCCCTTGTCCTGACTTTGGTTTCCATCCTGAGCTCAGGATGGTGTTGGGAAGATTCACATGAAACCTGGATTCCTAAGATTTCCAAGGAACAGGAAAACCAAACCAAACCAAACCAAACCAAACCAAACTAAACCAAACCAAACCAAACCAAACCAAACCAAACCAAACCAAACCACCTCACTGGACTGCAGGAGGAAATAGTTTAATTTCCCTTTCATTATAGAAAGCCACTGTGGACAAATTTGGGCAGAGATATGATATGGGCTTCTTTAATCCCCACGACTATAAAAGGAACAAGGGGGGCGTGCTTCAGTTTGAGGTTGGAGCCGGGGCACAGATGGTGAGGGACAGAGCCACTGAGTGGGGACTTTAGGATCTAAGTTGCTTATTTCATAATTCGTTCATGAATGGCCCACTTCCAATATTTTTACTTTTACCCTCAGGTCCTTACTAAGTAACTACTATGCTTTCTAATATTATGATTAGTCTGATGATATTATGATTTTTGCTAATGTGTTTCTCAAAGCATGTGGCTCAGTGCTGTGCTCCTGAGTCTTAACTGAGCGTTAGAAGCACCTAGGGGGCTTTTAGACCACACACTACAAAGAGCTCTAATGTGTATCCACAGTTGGAACTATTGGCTTAATGTATAGTCTCTCCCAAGTAAAATAGCTTTGAGAACAATGGTTCTTAAATGCTTTGGTCTCAAGGGCCCTAACATTAATAACAATACAAAGGACCACAAATAGCTTTTAACCATGTGGATTATGTCTGTCAATAGCTGTTGTACTGAAAAGTGAAGACTTTATTAATATTTGAACATGGATTTATTAAAAATAATGGAAGCATTACATGTTATACAGCACATTTTTATGAAAAAAATAGATTTTTCCAAAACAAAAAGGGTTTTGAGAGAGCAATGGCATTGCTTATTTGTTTTTTGTTTTTTTGGTTTTTTGGTTTTTCGAGACAGGGGTTCTCTGTGTAGCCCTGGCTGTCCTGGAACTCACTTTGTAGACCAGGCTGGCCTTGAACTCAGAAATCCACCTGCCTCTGCCTCCTGAGTGCTGGGATTAAAGGCGTGCGCCACCATGCCCGGCTGGCATTGTTTAATACAATAAAAAAAACTTTGGTATCTAACTTCTTAGAAGACAGCTAGATTCTGATATTTACTGATATATTCAAGCTCTTATTTGTTAAGTATTTTAAGGAAACCCAGCCCCTCACACATGTGTAGAAGGAAAAGTGTTTTAATAGAATTTTCAGATAACTATTGAAAAATCATCATTATTCAATTGAAATATGACAAATACAGCCTAAAAGTCAGTTGTCATTTCGAATCTTAAACCAAATGGGTAAACTTCTTTACTCTGGTAGAGGTAAGAGCTCCTGGTCTCATTTACTTTGAATGGGTCTTTTCTTTGTGATTTTATAACATGGTTGATTTGGAATCTGATAAATATTGATTCTCTGAATTATACAGACATTTCAAATGTTGAGCATTTCATTATATATTATAATTGTGCTTTTCAAAACCATTGACTTCATCAGGAAAAAATGCTATGCAAAATGAAACTATTGAGCATATGGTAGCAACAACAACAACAACAACAACAAGTTCTCCAGATCTAATTTTTGCTTGAAAGATCCAATGTTATCATTGGCAACAAAAGTGCCAGTTATTGTCCGAGAGTACAGGCTCCATTTATTCATTTTCAACCAAATGTCTGCCAAATACGCAAGTCTGAATACTCATAATTTGTCAGCCATTGTTCTTTCAATTAGAAAGTGGTATTTCATGGGAAAAAAAAGTGAATGGTTCACAATGCATCTCAAACAATGGCATAGCTGAGATAAGAACTGCCCTTCAACATGTAACAGAAATGCTTTATTTCTACTTCCCGTTTGCCATGCAGTGTATAAAAAGGGATGCTGCCAGTCAGGATGTGCCTGGATTTATCATCTCATCTTGAAAAAGAACCTGTTCAGAAATGATGTTTCTGTACTAGATGATACCCACCATGGGGAAGTGATGGAGAAGGAATGGAGAGAAATGAGCCCAATGCTTCCCTAGCTGACCCGATCGAGACTTTCCAGGAGAGAGTGCAGTTGGGGAATTCTAGACAAAAGACAAATGACAAATGGTCGCCACAAGATGGAAAAACAGAGCTGAGTACCTCGGAAGTCAGGTGATTAGATTTGCAAAAGAAAGTTGAGGAGAGGAGTAGGAGCTTTGTGGAAATCAGCAAAGATTTTTTTTTTAAATTTTACAAGGGTTCAGCTGGGTACCAACCAACAGCACATACAAGATACTGCTCAAAGCAGGAGAAAGAACTATGAAATGGAGCAGAGTAACACATTCTGGGTGCTGATGGAGTCAGAAATATTTCATGTTTCTGCAGTTCGTTGGAAAGACTGCTATATCCAAACAAGGAATTAGAATGTTGCACAGAGCGGTACCTCAGTGGCAGTTGACACGAGCCCCAGAATGCTCATGGCTCACCTATGGGCTAGCAAAGGTTAAAAGCAGTTCTCCGAGATCAAAATGTTTCCAGCTTAATCAACTGTGCATATTCTAGGACAGAGATAAAAACTATTCAAAAAAGTACAAAACAAATTTCCAGCATTAAAATAATTAAATTTACTATGCCTATTATGTATTAAAAATTACTAGGTATGCAGAGGAATAGGCATAGTAAGGAGAAGAAATACTACCAATGACGATGATACATATGGTAAGTGGGCAGGTGAGTATAAACACTTCTTATAACTATAGTTATACTTATACAATGATAAGTGAGCAGGTGAGTATAAACACTTCTTATAACTATAGTCCATGCATCTAAGAAGGCAGAAGAAAATATGAACACACAAGGAAAGACATAATGGTCTAAAGAGGATCTAAAGCAATCATATACAGGAATGCCTGAGATGAAAACAAAAATAACATTAATGAGACAAAGAGCAGACTAAATATTGTAAAAGAAAAGAGTGGCAAACTTGAAGAGAAATAAAATAAAAGTGAAAGAGGGAAGAAAGAAAGAAAGAAAGAAAGAAAGAAAGAAAGAAAGAAAGAAAAGAAAGAAACAAGACAGAACAGAACAACATATAGCGCCTACGAACCTACTGGGAAACCTTAAACAAATGACTACCCATGTAACTGGAGATTCCAAAGGACTGTGTAGTGTGCACATGAACAGGGAGAGAATAGACATATATGAAGACGTTATAGACAATTATTTTCCAAATTTTGTGAAAACTTAAAACCCCGGACCAAAGAAACTCGGTATATCTGAAGTGCAAGGACACAAATATTCTACCAATTAATTACACAATTAAATATAAAACTTGTAAGAGTGCTTGATGCTCCTCATGGGACTGGAGTTATGTCCCCAGCACTTACGTAGGGTGCCACCCATAACTCCAGCTCCAAGGAGATCTAACTCCCTCTTCTGATTCCTTAGGCACCTGCGTGCTCCTGTACACACCCACAAGCAGACACACAGGTGTATACATATATACATTTTTTTTTTTTTTGGTTTTTCGAGACAGGGTTTCTCTGTATAGCCCTGGCTGTCCTGGCACTCACTTTGTAGACCAGGCTGGCCTCGAACTCAGAAATCCGCCTGCCTCTGCCTCCCGAGTGCTGGGATTAAAGGCGTGCGCCACCACGCCCGGCTTTACATATATAAATTTTAAAAATATAATTTAAAAAGGCGAGTGTTACAGGTTGGGCACGGTGTGCATCTGTCCTTTAATTCCAGAATGCAGGTGGCAGACACAGAGGAATTTTTTAGGAGTTCAAGGCTATCCTGCTCTACGTATAGAGTTCCAGGGCTCCAGAACAGCCAGCGCTACATTGAGAGCCTCTGTCACAACAATAATCCAAAAAAGTCAACAGCAGCAGCGGCGCTATCAATATAAAAAAAGAAAGAAAGAAAATTTAAAATGCAGGTTTTAAAAATAGACATTATATACAGTGTCAAGAAGATAAAGCTAAGAGTAAAATTCTCCTTCAAAGTAAAACAAATCAAGATGGTGGCACTGCAGCTTCATTTTTAAAACACTGAAAAAAATTTGTCAACACAGATCCTATACTCAGGGAAAAAATACTAAAAATTAATGATGATAAAAAGACTTTTTCAACATACAGAGAAAGAGAGAGCCAGTTGTTATTATCCCTAAAACACAAGAAATATCAAAGATATATTTCAGGCACAAAGAAAACTGTTCCAGATGACTATAGACATCTATACAAAGAAAGAACGGCAGCCAGAAATTGTTAAGTGTTAATATGTTTATAAGAGACTCAGACACACTCCTTTTAACACTCTTTAAAAGTCAATAAATAATTGGTAAAAAGACAATCTACCGTGGGTTACCTAACATGATTAAAATAATACAAAGATGGCATTCCAAAAGTGGAACCATAAAAATCTGGTGTGGTCCACATATGACCACACCAGTGACTCTTTAAGATTGTGATACACTAAAAAATGTATGCAACAAATTCTAAGATTTATTATAAACCCAACCACATATAAACAAACTCCTACCCCCAAACAAACAAAACCCCAAAACAAAAACAAAAATAAAACTCAACACCCCCAAAAGGAAAACAAAAATAAAACTCAACACCCCCAAAAGAAAAACAAAAATAAAACTCAACACCCCCAAAAGAAAAACAAAAATAAAACTCAACACCCCCAAAAGAAAAACAAAGAACCTCTACAAAAGCAGCATGATCTGCCTTCCAATAGAACAAACTTAATAAAATTTTATTTTACTCAATGTGCAGGTATATTTTTGCCTGCACATATGTTGATGCACTCCGTCCATGCTGGGTGTTTACAGAGGCCATCGGAAGGCATCAGATCCTCTGGAACTGGCATCACAGATGGTGGTGGGCAGCTCGGTGGGTGCTAGGAATCAAAGCTGTGTGCCCTAGAACAGTATCCAGTGCTCTTAATTGCTAAACCATTTCTCAAGCCCATAGAATAATTTTTTAAATTTATGCTTCTTAAATTTGTTCTTAAAAGGAAGTATAAAGATGAAATCATACACCATATTAATACTCATCAAAAGAAACTTCAAAAGCTGGGCATGGTGGCGCACGCCTTTAATCCCAGCACTCGGGAGGCAGAGGCAGGAGGATTTCTGAGTTTGAGGCCAGCCTGGTTTACAAAGTGAGTTCCAGTGCTACATAGAGAGCCACTGTCACAACAATAATCCAAGGTCTACACAGAGAAACCCTGTCTCGAAAAAACAAAAACAAACAAACAAACAAAAAACCAAAAAAAAAGAAAGAAAGAAAGAAAGAAAGAAAGAAAGAAAGAAAGAAAGAAAGAAAGAAACTTCAAAGAATTATATTACTATTTGTAGAAAATAGGTTTCAGAGCAAAAAATATTACCAATTACGGAGTCACTTAACAATGAAAAGGGATATTTTTAAAAGGATATTATACTTGTATTTGAACATTATATGCTCACTAGAAAGCTTAGAAATGAATAATATAATAATTTATAGAGCTGCAAGGGGAAAAAGACAAATTCACAACTGTAATTAGACATTCCAGTGCCATTTTTTTTTTTTTTTGAGAAATTGGTGGAACAAGTAGGCAGAGGTCCATTTATTGTGTAGATTTTGGCAACACATCAGCCACCTTGACCTAAATTGCACTAATAGAACACTCTTCCTTATAACAATAGCACACACCATTCTTTGTACCCACACAACATTTACAAAGACAGCTTTAATTGTTATGAAACAGTGCTCAAAACTGAAAAAAAGAAAGGCTTAGTTTATATATTCTTTGAATATGATGGAATTAAATGTGAAATCAGGAAGGAAAATCTTTAACTCTTTGAAACTTAAATGATACTATTTAAATAATGCCTGGGTAGGAGGTCAGAGAGGTGACTTAGTGGTTTGAGACAGCCAGTGGTTTTGCCAGAGGACCAGAGTTTGGTTGCCAGCACCAATATAGGACAACTCACCACCACTCTAGCTTCAGGACATGTGACATCCCCTCTGGCTTTCACGGACACCTGCATACATGTGGCAAATACACATACATGCATTGTGTAAAAAAAATACATCGGAGGTAAACTGTGAAGTAATTGATTGGATGAAAAGAAAAAAGTCACCATAGTGACACATGTGGGACATCATTAAGTAGCATTTAAGGGTGAATTATAATAACCAAAGGCCTCTTGCTAGAAAATTGAAATGTTGTAAGTTACTGACTTAAACTTAAGCTGTCCATAACATAAATAAAAAGCAAGGAACATCAAAGTAAAACCAAAACAAGAAGAAAGGAAGTAATAAAGATCAGGACAGAAGTCAATGGAACAGAAAATGAAGCAGACGCAGAAGAGAGAAAATCCAGTCACATCAGTCATCTCCTTATGGTTACAATTAGAGGCTGGCCATATGGAGCATTAGTGGGAATGCGGAGAAGCTGAAATTCTCATACCCATCAGCTAGTAAATGCAAAGATGCATCTGCAATGCGCATTGACTGTGGAAGATAGAGTGGCTGACAGGCGGTTGGTTGTCTGGGATCAAGCACTGCAGGGATAGATACCAAGGAAAGGGGTGTTTTGGAGGTAGAAAAGATTTTGGTTTTCTATGAACTCAGGTGAATATGTATGTTAAAGCTGGTCAGAGTTTATATTTAAAAATGTATAGTTTAATGTATCATGATTATAGCTGTTGCTTAAAAGATATGCACTTAAAGTTGAGGTTTAATAAAAAATGGTACTTCCTATTGTGTCATCAATACAATTTTTAAAGAAGACTTATATTTACTTATTTATTTGAGTGTGTGTGTGTGTGTGTGTGTGTGTGTGTGTGTACACTTGTTTATATGTGGAAGCTTGAAGAGAGTATGTGATAGCTTCTTGTATGACTCTACTATTCAGTTGAGGAAGTGTCTTTCTTTGAACAAGCTCTAATAGTCCCCTTGACTCCGTTTAGTCTGAAGTAGGATGAAAACACTTGAGGAAATACCCTGCTTGTTATGTGCTTGCTGGGACCTGATCTTCAGTCCTCACGGATGTAGAGCAGATTCTCTTAGCCATTCAGCTGTCTCTTTAGTCCCTACTGCTGGATTCTTAAGTAATACCAGCTATTTTAATTTTCATCTTTCTTCCCCTTATGTTTTCTGGTCTGTGCACTGCAGTAAAAGATATGACCACAGAATCTCTTTTTATCTTATATGTATTTAAATATTTGTGTATTTCTTATATTATTTTTAATTTCTGCTTTTGAGGAAAGGTCTCATTCTGTACAGCCTCTTCAAGGTTTAAAACATAAAGCTTGCTAGTTATTTTCCATAGGAAGAGTTTGAAAATAGGAAAAATTGCAGTAGAGGAAAAAAAAAGTACAAAAATCAAGGATTTTCAGAAATTTCTAGAATGAAATAGGAACGGAAGGATGAGTGAAGAAAGGTGCAAGAAAAATATTTGGCGTGTAAGAGTCAAGAAAGGTTCTCTACATCTCCCACCCCTGTCCCAGAGACAGCACATTTTCCTGTGCTATAGCACACTTCTCCCTGCAATAAAATAGTAAAGGTTGGTGTGAACCTGTTGGGCCATATTGGGGGCTGGTCACCAGGACTGCCTTCAGCCCTTCAACTACATCAAAATGGATGTAGTTGCCATCAACGACCCTTTCATTGACCTCAACCACACACTCTACATGTTCTGGTATGGCTCTACCAATGGCAAGTTCAACAGCACAGTAAAGACCGAGAACAAGGAGGCTTGTCACCAACAGCAAGGCCACCATCATCTTCTAGGCGTGAGATCCTACCAACATCAAGTGGGGTGATGCTGGTGCTGTGGATGTTGTGGCATCTCCTGGTGTCTTCACCACCATGGAGAAGGCTAGGACTCATTTGAAGGGTGGGGCCAAAAGCATATTCATCTCCACCCCTTCTGCTGATGCCCCCATGTGACAAGGGCCAACCACAAGAAGGGTGACAATGTAGCCAAGATTATCAGCGTTGCTTCTGCCCCACCAACAGCCTAGCGCCCCCACCTGCCCGCCATGATTATCCATTACAACTCTGACATCATGGAGGAACGCATGACCACAGCCCACACCACCACTGCCACCCAGAATATTTGGGATGACCCCTCTGGGAAGCTGTGGGATAATGGATCTGCCCAGAAGATCATCCCTGTATCCACAGACACTGCCAACCTATGGGCACGGCCATCCCAGAACTGAACAGGGAATTCAGCATGGCCTTCCATGTTTCTATCCTCAGTGTATCCATCATGGATATGACACGCCATCTGGTGACACCTGCCAAGAATGAAACAGGCATTGGAGGGTCCCCTAAAGGGTATCCTGGGCGATGCTGAGGACAGGTTGTCTCTTGTGTCTTCAACAGTAACATGTACTCTTCCGCCTTTGATGCTGGGGCTGGCTTTGCTCTCCATGACAATGCCGTTAAAGCTCACTTCCTGATGTGGCAACAAATATAGTTATAGCAACAGGGGGGTTGGACCTCATGGTCCACACGACTTCCAAAGAGTAAGAAGTCCCAGACCACCCACACCAGCAAGAATGAGAAGAGAGAGGGCCTTGATTGCTGAGGAACTCCTGAACTCCTGTCCCAACTCCACTCCCAACACACTGGGCACTCTTTCCTTATAGCTTCTGTCCTAGACCCCCAGGAGAAGGGGAGGGAGCTAGGGCGCTCTGTTGTCTTGAATACCATCAGTAAAATTCACTTCACTCCAACCTCCTAAGGAACCAAGAGATGTGAATCTGGAAGGTAGGGATTTGTAGAGTCACGGGAGGTAGTAAGAGACGTTTTTAACCTGTGTAGAAACTCAATTGATCAAAATCAGTCAGTTCATAAAATATTTAATGCTTATAAGTTTCGATATTTGCTTCAAGGGCACTTGAACACCTTTTGGGTGTATAGAGATATGCTGCTTAGATCTCCCTTTAGGGAAGGTCTGCTCCAGCTGTGGGACTGCTGCTGGCTACAGCTTTCTTGACAGAGGGAGTCTCTTGTAGAATTCCCTCCATTGAGATGGGTGGATAAAGCCCAAGCCATTTGACCCTTGGCAACCATGACTTCTATTTCCGTTCCATGGCTCCCTAATGTGCCAGGGTCCCCCTCTGCCCTCTCCTGTTCCCCCTGCGGGGCTATGTCTGAAGGGCACTCCCTAAACACATCCTACGTTCTCAGCAGCTTCAGAGTCTGCTTCCTCTGGAGGGCAAACTGCAAGAACACTTTACTGAAAAATATATAACCCAGCTCAGAGAACTCTGGGGGAAAGAAACCATCGTCAGGAGATGTATAAACATTTTAGCTCAAGTAATTCCGGTTTTATTTTGCATGGCTTTTACTTAGTATGTTGTTGTGGTAAACATTTTCTTTCATATAGGCTTGGCACTTCTACCTCTCCTCTCTCTCTCTCTCTCTCTCTCTCTCTCTCTCAACAGAGTTGTATTGTGAAAACATAAAAGGCAATAAGGTAAACAAGACAGCTTCTTCATTTGTTAACCACTCAGGAAACCCACTGCCTCAAGGCTGGCTTAGTTACAGAGAGGAAGTATACTAGCAACTGTTGCTAGTGGTTTGTTCTTAATACAACAACAACAACAACAACAACACCTCCTAAAGTGGTCTGATTATAAGAACTGTCCATGGATGGTCCCCCCGGCCCCCCCCAAACCCTCTTAACGTTAGTTAGGCCCAGATATTTAAGCTGCCACTCAAACCCCAGACCTGAATAGAGTTACAGCAAAGAGATACTTCTATCTCCAGATGGGGGCAGGACAGTGTGTGTGTTCCCAGCGCTCATTAAAAACACTCAGGAGCCCTAAGCCTAGGAAGGGGTGTGTGTGTGTGTGTGTGTGTGTGTGTGTGTGTGTGTGTGTGTGTGTCTGTGTGTTTCTGAAAGATTTCAAAACCCTTAACTTTGGTCTTTAGGAAATAATTCTATGTGTCTGTGTTCTGATTTTTCTAGGAATTCCGTGTAGCTGGGAGCTGAGTTGGGGCAGAAGAAACTCTTACCCTCACTGTGGAAGAAGAAACCACCTTCACAATTCAGGCCAGAAACCTATGAACTAAATATACCCCTTCCCCCTGTTTTTCTTTTCTGCAGGGCTGAGAATTGAAACCGAGGTTTAAAGTACTCTACCACTGAACTACCCTGCCAGCTCTGGTTGTCCCCCCACCCACTTCTCCTGTGGTCCTGAGGGCTATACGCATGTGCTTTACATGAGACCCATATCTAGTCAGTGTACTTGCTTGTTTTTATTTTTAAGATGGGATTGTCTAGATAATAATGATTTATGATGTAATCCCCCCAAACAAAATCCCCCCAAAACAAAACCCCCAGCCCCCAGGGTTGCCTACAGGAGATTGTTTCTAGTATTATCCTCTCCATATCATTGTCCATGGACATGCACTGCATCCCTTATATACAAATGCCATAGCATTTACATATAAAATGAACATCTTCCCATACACTTTAAATCATTCCTAGTTTGCTTATAACATTTGATGACATGCAATAAGTACTACATTCTTTAAAGAATATGGTGTGTGTGCGCGTGTGGTGGGTGTTCGTGTACAGCACTGATACAAATCCTTTTGACTTTGATTTCTGGTTGCTTTTGATTTGTCGTTAGTTGAATGCCCAGTGCAAAGGCTGGTGGAAGAAGAGGACTCCCTAAAATTTTACTTGGGCTTTTCCTTTTAGAGACAGCCATGAGAAATAATTACCTTTGGGACAACTGTAATATTTTAAATCTCATATATTTCAGTAATTATTTCGACCTTACTTGTCAGTTTGGGCATACAGTGGTCTGTCTCTTAAAGGAAGGATAACTATTTTCGAGAAACGAGACACAAGATAAAAATGGTAGCTTCTAGAGCAGCGGTTCTCAACCTGTGGATCTAACAACCCTCTCACAGGGGTCACAGATCAGATAGCCTGCATATCAGATAGTCACATTACGATTTATAACAGTAGCAAAGCTACAATTATGAAGTAGCATCGAAAATAATTTTATGGTTGAGGACCACCACAACACGAGAAACTGTATTAAAGGGTCACAGCATTAGGGATGTTGAGAGCCACTGTTCTAGAGCAAACACTTTTCCCAGAAGCTTCCAGTCCAAGGCCCCCTTCCTCCAGGTCTCAGACCACCTAGAACCTGGGATGGTGCCTTGTACAGGGCATTGCACAAATATTGATTCTGTCTGAATGTCATCATGAATAGGTGCAGAAAACCACTTATAGCCCCCAGGGCCTGATAAACCCATTTTGTATCTATGGACTACAGGAAGGCTTTTCCTTGTCCTTCCTTTCTTCCTTTCTTCCTTTCTTCCTTCCTTCCTTCCTTCCTTCCTTCCTTCCTTCCTTCCTTCCTTCCTTCCTTCCTTTTTCTTTCTTTCTTTCTTTCTTTCTTTCTTTCTTTCTTTCTTTCTTTCTTTCTTTCTTTCTTCCTTTTTTCCTTCCTTCCTTCCTTCCTTCCTTCCTTCCTTCCTTCCTTCCTTCCTTCCTTCCTTCCTTCTTTCCTTCCTCCCTCCCTCCCTCCCTCCCTCCCTTCCATCCGTCCTTTCTAAAATAGGAAAGTGGTTTTCTTTGTTCCTTGGATTCCAAAGCTCCTGTCACCAGGGAAGCTCAGTCGTCCCCTGGCTTGCAGGCTTCTGGGAGAGGACTGCTGGTTTGTGCTTGCGCTGCACAGCGGAAGGCCACAGGAGGCGACTGGGAGGCAGATTCAGTCAATCCAGGGGTGGAGAAGGGAGAAGGCAGGGCGACCGGGCGCGCGTTCCCGGGCTCGTGACCGCTGGCGGCCCCGGGAATCCACGCCCACACACTCTTGCAGAGATGGCAGGCAGCGAAGACAAGCTCGTCGTGGGCACCCTCCACCTGCTGCTGCTGCAGGCGACCGTCCTGTCTCTGACAGCTGGGAATCTGAGTCTGGTCTCCGCTGCCTGGACGCAGGAGAAGGTGAGGGGCCACTGCTGCGTTTTGAACCTGAGTGGCGTTGGAGGGTGGCAGGACCTGGGTCTCGGCCACCTTCTCTTGGACTAGCGGGAGGCGGGTCAGGGATGCTGTCCCCCTGCCCAGGCACCAAGTCCTCACCCAGCTCCTGGGAAACCAGCGCGCTCTCTCTCTCAAGTCTGGGCGCCAGGGCTGGTCTCGGGGCTGCGCTGGTGTCGCCTGGGGGCTGAGTGATGTCACCCGCCTCCCTTTGGCTGCTCTCTGATGGGGGGGTGCTGATAGGCACAGGAAGTATGTCTCGCTGGCTGTGCAAGAACAGGGACATGGGGGCGCCACTGCCCAATCGCTCCCGCGAGCTCCGCGCTCCCCGTGCTTGCTCTTGGGTGCCTAGACTACCCGTCTAGAGGTGTCCCTGCGGATCCCCCAACTACAGCATTCAAGGATGCTACATGGGAATTAAGTTTCCTGGTAGACTCAGCGCCAGCATATTGCTAAATATTTAAAAGAGACGCACGCTGTTTTCAGATAAATGAATTCAGTTGTGGAAATCTCATTTAAGGAATTCAGAATAAAAATGATTTGCCAAGTCGCTTTGTGTGAAGAAAATAGATTCACAATTACTTCCTTTTCTTGTGCAACAGTTTTGAAATCATGAAATTGCTACAAGCTGTGCAAAGGATGACGGTTTTGGAATAAAATGGCATGTCTTTAAAGAAACTAGGAAAAGAATCAGTCTCGGGATAGAACCTTGCGACAACATTACTAAACAAGTACTTTACGTGCTTTTAGCGTTTCTGCACGTCCAACATGCTTGTTCCCAGGTAGTCTATGAATGGTGTATGAATGGCCCACTAGTGTATGACTGGCCCACTTCAAGTAAGCTCAGATTTAGCCAGCTTCTTTTCAGGGCTCACAAGAGATCCCCAGCTTCTTTTCAGGGCTCACAAGAGATCCCCATCTACATGGGGAGTCTGGAGTGGGTGTTGGGAAGTCAACATCATGCAACTTCAGTCTCTCCAGAATGAGTAAACCGGCTTCCCCCAGAGGCTGGGAAGTACTTCTTCTTCTTCTTTTTTTTTTTTTTTCTAGGCTTCTGGGCTAGTATCCACATATCAGTGAGTACATGTTATGTGATGGGAAGTACTTCTTAAGCAGTTGAGTAAAATCCTCTCCTGCACTGCTTTGGGGTACCTGGAAGGTCAAGCACCGAGAAGGGACTTTAAAACCAGAGTGTGGCACCAGGCCAAACTTGTCTTTAAAACATATTTTAAATGGATGAGAAATATTGTCAGGGGCTGAGCTACACCCAGGGTCTGTCTGTGGGCAGGTGTAGCCGCCAGGGTTGTTTCTAGGTGGGAGAACATCCTGTGATTCTTTTTTTTAAGAGAAAATTTCCTTTTTATTGATTTGTCTCTCATATAGTAATCCCTACTACAATCTCCCCTCCCTCCGCTCCCCTCTGGATTCACTCCTTTCTCCACCTCTCCTCAGAAAAGAGCAAGCCTCCTAGGGACGTTAACCAAACAGGACATTACAACACATTAGGACCAGGCACACATTCTCACCTCAAAGCTGGATGAGGCAACCCAGTAATGGGAAAGGGTCCCAAAGGCAGGCAAAAGAGTCAGAGACAGCTCCTGCTCCCACTGTTAGCAATCCCATAAGAGCACCAAGCTACATAACTGTAACATGTATGTGGAGGACTAGGTCAGACTCCTACAGGCTCTCTGATCTCTGAACCCACTTGAGTTCTGGTCAGTTGATTCCATGGGCCATGTTCTTGTGGTATTCTCAAAATGTTTTAAACGAATTCAGCTTTAACTTTTGAGAAATGTCTTTTGAAATACGAATTTCTGCTTTCTTTATCGTAAGAAGCTTCTAACAATTGTTTCACTGGGAAAGCAAACACTCTCAAATGGCAGGAGTGGATGACAGTCAGCCATGACATCTCTCAGTTAATAGCTTCCCCTGCTTTCCTAGTTATAAAGGTCTCCATAAAGTCTTCTGGGCAGCCAGCTACACTTTACAGCCCGGGAGATGAATCAGCTTACACTTAAATGCGCCTTCCAGCCTTTTATGACGTTTGACTGTTTTAATCAGACAAGGCACACTCTTGGTACACTGGTCAGGAGAAGTACGATAACAAAAGCGTCAGTTTTGAAATCCATTGCCTTGTTTAGAAATAGAGGTGTGTCTCTTGGAGTAGCATCTGATGTGTAAAAGCACATCAACCCTAGTTTATGGCTGTCGTTAGGACCTCGATTCAATGATTCGAAGCCTAGAAACCATTCATAGAAACAAACGACTACACTCCGGACTGGGCCCACGTATGTGTGTATACGGATGGGCGTTGACAAGAAGGTACCAGTTGTCAGATAGATAGAACCACCTCACGTGACTCTCACGGTACTGGGGACTCACGTGACTCTCACGGTACTGGGGACTCACGTGACTCTCATGGTACTGGGGACTCACGTGACTCTCACGGTACTGGGGACTCACGTGACTCTCACGGTACTGGGGACTCACGTGACTCTCACGATACTGGGGACTCACGTGACTCTCACGGTACTGGGGACTCACGTGACTCTCACGGTACTGGGAAAATTGTGCTTATTTCCAATTACAAACTGGAAATCAGGAACCCTCTTCTTCCCAGTTCTGCTTTCCTTTCTCTTTTTTAAAGGTAGATAAATACTGGCTGACTGAGGAAGAGTGTCTAGATAGCCCAGGAGTGTGTATGTGTGTGTGTGCGTGTGTGTGCGTGTGTGTGCGTGTGTGTGTGCATGTATGTGTGTGCATGTATGTGTGTGTGCGCGTGTGTGGGATTCATGTGTTAGCGAGGGGCATCGTTTCTTCCCACACCCTTAGATTCCCAGTTCCTTCCCAGCTTTCGAAGTATCATTATGCTGAAAGTTGATCTGTATGTGGTGACTGTTCCTGATCCAGATCCTTTTTTTTTTTTTTTTTTTTTTGGTTTAGTGGCTTTGTTTTTTTCTTTCCCTTTTAAATCTCATTAAATCGGCTCTCCTTTAGATGAGAACTGCTGGCTGTCGAGATGGCTTCCTACATTTGAAAAGGAATGTTAGCTCCACTGAGCTAAACCGTGCAGCTTCACTTGTCCTGTCCCACTTGTGAAGGTAGCAGGTACTCACTCCAGAAAGGTTCAAAAACACAAAACAATGTATTCTAAAAAAAAAAAAAAAAAAAAAAAAAGGACATCACCTACAATCTCATTCTTCAGATAATTCTTTTTAATCTTTCTGGGTGTTCTTATTGCCAGCTCCCATGTACACACACACACACACACACACACACACACACACACACAGATTTATAGAGATGAGTAACAATGATTAAATTTCAGCTTGTTATAGGGACTGAATGAGTATGCGAAACAGCACAGTGTCCAGCTTACATTAAAGGCTCGATACATGTTAATTATTTAAAAGTAAATATACATTAGTATTTTTGCAGTCAGTACTGCGCATGCAGTTTAATATGATTAATAGTGTGTCATGAATCTTACCATAAGCTGGTAAAATCCCCTGAAGGCCATAACTTGATGATTGCAAAACTATCATCCGTTGACAATTTATTTCTTCATCTTGAGTGTCGAGGTTGCTAGCAAATCTCTTGTCAATAAAGCTGAGACATCGTGTGTTTTGATGGGAAGAGTTTTCCTTTACTGTGACAATGTTGAAGGAGGAGAAGGTCCCAGAAGAGCTGTAAACTGTTATCTGTAACACTTCATGATTCTCTAGTTTCAAACCACTTGCTATTCCAAATGTCCATAAGATTTCCCCCTCTCTACCTTTACTAGGGCTACCCAGCCACCTGTGAGTGGAAACAGGGGACTCCAAGGCAGGGACAGAGAGACTTGTGAAGATCTCTAGTGCAGGAAGAAACCAACTGTCAACTGTCATCTTGAATTCTCTATTGTCTTGTGGTTTAGAAACAATGACACCCGTTTTACACATTAGGACACTATCCTCAGACATAGCTACTCGGTGAGGAGCTGGGGCTGGCCCCTCTGTTGTATTTTCCTCTCGGCTCTGATTTTTAAGAAGCGAACCTGTTTGCACTGGACAAAAAGGCAGAATCTTGGTCAGTTTCCAGCCCCTTTCCCTGCTGTGTCTGTGCTGTCCATGGCTCGCACACACATTTCAGTAACTGCTGGCTGAGTGGGACTTGCAGGTAGCAAAAGTTTAATCTGAGGACTGTCTGGAATGCTCGTAAAAGAAGCTTGAGTCGGCTGCAATGGTCTCCCTTACAGGCAGTGTTTCGGCCTCTCCATTTTGCCTGCAAGCAAGGCCGTCTCTCCAAATTATGTAATGAAATGCCTGGGCCGTGTGATTAGACAGGAGATGCTTCAGGATATCTGGTTCACAGGTTTGTTTCAGCTGATTCTTGTCACCTAGAGCAGACTTCATTGTCCTTTATGCCTGGATGAAAAGACAAGGCCCTGGGTGTAACAGAGCCTTGTTCCTCTGAGAACGTTGGCACCAACAGAAATGGCTGAAGTACCTTTCAATTGAAATGCACCTAGAACAAACCTGGGATTTACACTTGCCCTTGGCCTTTATTCTGTTCCATTTTGTTTGTTTGGGGCCAGAGTATCACTATGCTGTCCTGTTGTAGGGCTGGAGCTCACTGTGTAGATGAGGCTGCCTTCAGACTTGGAGTGATTCTCCTGTCTCTGGCTCTCATGTGCTGGGAATCACGGGTGTGCACCCCCACCTCCATCTTCGACACTGTTTTGGGTCCAGGTCCTGTCCTCTGAGCCTATCCTTCCCCCTTGTGTCTTACTCATTCCTGTTTTAAAGCAGGTTTTTGTACTTAGTGAGTTCTGAGAGTAAGAGTCCTTTAGTTCAGTGGTTCTTAAGCTTCCTAATGCTGTGACCCCCTGATACAGTTCCTCATGTCATGGTGGCTCCCAACCATAAAATTATTTTCATCACTACTTCATAACTGTAATTTTCCTTTCATTTTGAGTTGTAATTCAGATATCTGATACACAGATGGTCTTAGGTGACCCCTTTGAAAAGGTCAATTGAACCTCCAGACTGGGGTGGAGACCCAGGTTAAGAAACCCTGCCTTAATTGACTGTATGCTGTTTAGCATATGCAAGCTGTATGCTTTTCTGCAAGAGATTTTTGGGAATGCGCTTCACTAACTAGGAAGATCACTATTTCTGTGATTTTTTCAGATCTTGTCCAGAAAGAAGGGGGAAGGAACTCTTTATTGAAGTGCACTTATGAAATCAACCATTTTTGTTGTTTAGCTCAGGAGGTTGAAGAGCAGATGAGTACTTGAAAGTGCTTATTCAAAAGCATCCATGGGTCTGTCTGCTTCACTTCGTATCAGCTACTACTAAGAATTTTAAAAATGTCATTTGACACGTTGCTTTCGTACACAGTATCTTTTGCAGTTGGAGCCTGTGATACTTAAATACTGTTTACCAATTTGACAAGATTCTAGACCTACCTAGGAGACAACCCTCTGTGCACGTCTGTGGTAGAGTTTTTAGATTGGGTTAAAAAGTTGGGAAGACATCCTCCACGTGGGTGGCCCCAGTACATAGGCTAGAGTCCCAGTTAGGATGACTAAATGGTAAAAGAAACGCGGTAGCAGCATCCATCTCTCTCTGCATCCGAACTGAACTGCTCTGTGAGCAGCTGTCTCATGAGCCTGCGCACATTTACTTTGTATCAAAGAGCCTTCAAACTGAGCAAACTGAACCCTTCCTTTCTGAAACTGTGATTGAATGGTACTGGGCCCCAGCAACGTGGAAAGGAGCAAACAGAGAGATCCTGAAGGCTTATTTATTTCATTCTTGCTTTTCTGAAGTCTTGTGAGATTTTTCAAGTTTCTGTAGAGCATGTATTTAAACATGACTTTGATTTCCTTTCATGGTGGACATGAAGAACTCAGACAACACTGACCAGGTTGGCTCTGGGATCGGAACAGTGGGCAACAAATAGGAAAGAAGCCATTGATAAAATAGTTGTGTAAGAGAGAATAGTAATTCATTTATTTATGCGGTGTGTGTGGAAGGAGGAACATTAAAGGATATCTTGCTGGAGTCAGATCCTTCCTACAATAGAGAATCTGGAGATTGGACTTTGGCTCCACAGCAAACACCTTTAACCACAGAGACACATTGCTGGCCCCCAAAACAGATTCTGACATGAAAGTTTAGATCTGTCGTCATTACTGCCCTGGGCCAAGGAGCTGTGAGTTGTCTGAAGCATTGTGCAGAAGTTTAAAAGGAGCAAAGCTGACAAGCACGGAACTAGGATGTCCCCTTGCAACAGGTGGCCACCTGGAACCAGGCCATGTCTTGTCCCCTTGTGCCAGGCAGCCACATGTCTCTTCTGGCTTTTATACCTGCCTATGAATTCAGCTAGTTTAGTATTTACGAAGACAGAGATGTGACTTTTACGTCTTTATTATATAAACATGTTTATAGCTGAGACAGTTTTAGAGAAATACTTACTCTATCTGTCCATTACTTGAAATTACCCAGTAGTTACCAGATGCTCAATGTGAACCACACCCCTGCGATTCTGGAGAGAGACAGGGAAATGGGAAAGGGTTCTTCTAGCTTTCCTGGAGCTCCTGACTTATGTGAAATACACATATTAAACCCAACACCCAAGAATGTTCTTCAGGCAGGAGCATGAAGAAGACAGAAGTTTTGAAGGTGAAGAGACACAGAAACAGTTTGAAGGGCAGATTGTATTTTTGGGGTGCCAAGACCCTAAGGAGAGAACTCACAGTGCCTGGATGCTAGGGTGACCAAAGCAGGATGAATGGGGGCCTGCAGCACACACTGGGGCTTGCAAGGCAATGGGAGAGACACTTAGGCATTTGTCGGGAAGGAACAGCCATGCAGATCCCCCTTTCTGCCCCCATTTACTTTGGCTCCCACTTCACTTTTTTTTTTCTCTTTAGGTTCAGCTTTCTTGTTCAAATGCTGTTCAATATCTAACACGAGGACTTAGACACTGGAGGCGCTGAGGAATTTAAAGGCTTCAATAGCAAGTTTGTTTAGAAAAATATATCCATCTGTTGCATAGGGCTACCTAAGGCCATTTCCATGCAAGTGTGTAATATACTTTAAGCATAGTCTACCTCCTGTGTTCTGCAAGTATTCCTCCCAGACACACTCAGAGGCCCCTTTGCCCCCCCCCCTCCACTTTGGTTTCCACTCATGTCATGTCATGAGTTCATGTGTATGGTTTCTAGTCAAATCTGTTTTCCCCCAGTGAATGACATTTGAAAGAAATACACTTCTTAATGTGTGTGTGTGTGTGTGTGTGTGTGTGTGTGTGTGTACAAGTGCACCTATGTGGAGCTCAGAGGACAATGTGCAGGAGACGGTTTTCTCCTTCCATCATGTGGGCTCAAGGGATTGAACTTAGGTTCCTAAGACTTGGCAGCAGCTAACTGTACCCATTGTGTCATCTCCCTGTCCCCTAGAAATAGGCTTTAAAGTGTATTATTCCCAATAACAAAACCAAAGCCTTAATATATTCAATTACAGTATCAACATCCAAGAGTAAAGCAGAAGTGAGGGGATGAGATGGAAGAATGAACGCTGTGATAGAAATCCTCCTGCCAGGATTCATTTTATGGATTTACCTTTAGCTCTGTACAGTTGGTTTTTATAGACCTCAGTTTCCATTGGTGGAGATCAGGGGGTTGGACTAGATTATCTCTAAGTGACGTATTCAGGTCTCACATTCTATACTACTTTACTGTACAATGGGGAAAATTAGCACCCTGGATATTTACTAGGCATTCTGTATGCATTAGCTCATTTAGTCCTAAGTACCTTTGGATGCGGGTATTATCACCTCCATTTTTCAGACAAGGAAACGGAGCCTTGATAAGGTCAGGTAACACAGCCAGAGTTACAGCTAGTGGTGGGTGCTAAGTTGAAAGGATGCATCTGATCCAATGGCCTGTGCTCTTTGCATGATAAACACTGGAGAGAAACACTGGGCTATTCCAAAGTCTAGAGGGATATAAGCAATGAGGCAGCAGTGATCAGTATTTGTACAGTGTTTCATTAGCCATGTGGGTGGTTCTTGTGGAGTGAACTACCTGCATGATTATTTTAATGTATCCAGTAAACACTAATCCGGGAAGGAACTGCAGGATGGGTGGAGTCTCTCAATTTCTGTTTTGCATTCCAAAGAATGTCCCTACTGTCACTCTGCTCCTTCTCTTTAGGGAAGAACTGGTTTGAGCAACCATTCATTTCCCTTTGAGCAGGAGTGCCACATTCCCTAGGAGTGTCTGATGAACTTGTAATGAATGGCTGATTCATCATTTTGGGTGTCATAAGACAAGTTCAGCATGTGTAAGGTCATATTCAGGATACACATTTGAACCTTAGGTCTATTGAGCTTTGAAAGTTTTATTTTAATATGTAAATGTACTAAAGAGTATTAAAACCTTAATAGAATATAAGATAATTAGGTTGATGATGTAAAAGAGTTCCTATTTAGGCAGTTTTACAGTTGTCAGACTCATGTTGAGAGGGACATCATCCACCCCCAGTCCACACTGATAGAAATTGAGGGCCAGAAAGAAGGCTCAGTGTGTTAAAGCGCTTGCTGTGCAAACATGAGTTTGAACCCTCAGAGTCCATGCAAGAGCCAGGCGAGAGTGTGAGAGATGAGAGATTGAGACAGGAAAAGCCCCAAAGCGTGCAGGCAGCGAGCCTGGTGTAGACAATGAAATAGATAGAAAAGGAATGTATACCACTTTATTTTTAAGACCTGTTTTTATTTTATATTATGCATATCCTACTCAGGCTTACTATTGCTGTGATGAAGTATCATGACCCAAGCAGCTTGGGGAGGGAGGAAAGGGTTTATTTCAGCTTACACTTTCAGGGGACAGCCCATCACTGAGGGGAGTCAGGGCAGGAACTTAAACATGGCAGGAGCTGATGCAGGGGCCTTGGAGGGGTGCTGCTTACAGGCTCGCTCCTTGTGGCTTGCTCAGCCTGCTTTCTTATAGAACCTAGAAACACCAGCAAAAGGGTAGCACCCTCTATAATGGGCTGGGCCCTTCCCCCAGCAATCTCTAATTCTGAAAATGTCCTGCAGGCTTGCCTACAGCCTGGTCTTATGGAGGCATTTTCTCAGTTGGGGGTCCCTCCTCTCAGGTAACTCTAGCTTGTGTCAAGTTGACATAAAATCAGACAGCACAATGTGTGTGTGTGTGTGTGTGTGTGTGTGTGTGTGTGTTCTGTCTGCCTGTACCATGAGTGTGCCTGATGCCTATAGAAACCAGAAGAGGTCATTGGATTTGGCCAGAACTGACGGTTTAGACGTTTATAAGCCACGTTATAGGTGCTGGGAATTGAAACCTTGTCTTCTGTAAGAGCAGCCAGTGCTCTTCTCTTCAGCCCCAAGGCATGCAATTTAAAATATTCTAGTATCTACATTAAGAGGTAAAAATTGAAATTAATTTTAACAAATATTTCACTTATAGCATAGTAAAAATTGTTTCATCACATACCCAGAGGAAATATGAATGACATAATTTCATTTTTATAAAAATGTCTTTAAAAGTGATATCTTTTCCAGATGTAGTGGTACACGCTTTTAATTCCAGAGCTCGGTAGTTGGAGGCCAGCCTGGTCTACATAATGCACTCCAGATCAGCCAAGGACACACAGTGAGACATTGTCTCAAAAAACAAAAACAAAATTAAAAAAAATAAAAACTCGAAACACCCCCAAACCTGGTATATACAGTGCACTTGAAGCACACCTCAATTTTCTAGCTACTTTTCAAGTCTTAATGGTCACAAATGGCTCGTAGTGTCCTGTACTGGACAATGCAGATCAAGAACAACTCTGCTTACGAGGTTTTTCCTGGGGACTGAGAAATGAAGAGAACTGGCTGACATCATGGCATCTGAAGATGGCAGCTGGAGGTCTTGCTCTGGACTCCCTGTCTTGCCGTTCTGAAGTGCCTCACTGCCCGTTATTAAAACAGCCCTACTGACAGTGCGCTTCTTTGCTGTCTTCAGCTTTTTAAGTATTAAATTTTCCTCAGATAATAATCTCAAAATTGTTGTTGTTGTTGTTATGTTGGTGTTTTGACATAGGGTTCTGTTGCGGTAAATCTCCAACCCAATTATGCCCGGCAATAAAAACACAACACAGTTAATATGATTACATGCTGTGCGCCTAGATTGGGCAGATCTACCGCTACACTACCATCTTCCACATCTATGAGACCCCTTAGAGCTTGCAGTTTATCCAGGCCATGTGCTTCTGCTCTGCTTTTCTTCTTCCTCCTTCTCTGCGTCCTCTCCCTCTTCCATTTTCTGCTCCACCTTCCCTTTTATCTGCCCAATCAACAGCTCTCCTTTATTTTACACATGAAGGTGAGAAGCAGGTTTACAGGATATCACCTGAGTGCTGACTCATTCCTTGTTGCAGCCACTCACAGGAGAACGGAATTAACATCAAATATAATTAGCCCCAGGGCTATCCACAGCAGGGTTCCTCTGTGTAGTTCAGGCTGGCATTGAACTTGTAATTTTCATGCCTCTGCCTCCTCAGTGTTGGTACTCTGTATAGTTGTTATTAACTTTTTAAATTACGTGTGTGTGTGTGTGTGTGTGTGTGTGTGTGTGTGTGTGTGTATACCATGGTGTATGTGTGGAGGACAATTTGCTGGAGTCAGTTTTCTTCTTGCACCATGTGGGTCCCGGAGATAGAACTCAGCTCTCCAAGCTTGTTGGCAAGTGCTTATCCACTGGGCCATTTCACCAGCCCATAACTGTTATTTTTAAACCAAAGTTTTACAAAGCACTTATTCAGAAAACTCCTCTGCAGTTACACCAGTTGTAAGTGTGACTTACCATGAAAGCATACTTTCAATTTTGTTCTTCAAACAAGCTGCCAAAGTCTAGACATTTCAAGGGGACAATTTTACAGTTGAGCCCTTTACCTCATATGACATAAACCTCACTTCTTTATTTTCAAGTTTTTAAAGCTACTAATCACAAATGTAACCATGCTGAGTCTTAAACACATGCAATTGGAGCTAAGTACCTTTTATTTGATCACAGAACCATCACCAGCCAGCACGTTTGAATTCTTCATCTCTTCATCAAGTTGCAGAAGGCACTAGCATTTCTGAAATGTGGGAAAACGACTTGAGACCATTGCTGATAGAACGGTATCCTGGATCGCCCGGAAGCTATTCTGCTCGTCAGGTGAGAAAGAACAGAGTTTACACCTAAAGGTTTTAAATACTTTGCTTTCTTATGAGGGATGAGTTGGGGGCTTAAGTTCTGAGTTGAACTTAACGTTATCTCATTACTCACTATCAGAGGTAACCAAGAAAGACACACACCTGAGAGTGTCTATTTTGAGTTGATCGCTGCGCATTTACTGAAAATCAGTTTATGATTATGTGTGACATCACTGTCTTGACTATAGCAGCAATAATTTAGGATACTAAGGCCCTGATCTTGGTTACTTCAAGGACACATTCCTAGCTTACTAACCATGTTTTGTGAACCCTAGAATCCAAACTTCAACAGCTTTTCATAGTGCTTGCTTAGCAGTTCCAGGACAAGAGTGAGTCACCGAGCTGTCAGCCTTTTTCCTCTTGAGGGAAATTGTTTTCTTGGCTAAGGCCAATGATTAGCTTCTGCCTACAGTTGAGCATCTCAGACACTTACTTTGACCCACAGTAAAAACATGGTGGATTTTTACAGACAAGGATGTTTAACAACATATTTAGCTGCAACGAATGTTTTTGGAAAACTGCTCCTTGTTGTTATCTGTAATTTATTTAGATATTGTAAATTCTATTTTATTTCCAGGTTCATTGATTTTACCACTGCTGTTTGGAGGACAGTGATGTAGAGGGAAGAATAAGCTATAAGCTGGGCTAGACCTTGAATTTCTCTTTGTCAATCTGCCTGAGCAACAGGAAATGCTACCTCTCAATGTCTGCTTTTTACAAACTAATCTCATCCAAGGGGCAGCTTGAGAAGGAACGGGACTGGCCTCTCAAAGCCTCGTCCTAAATATTCTACCCAAGGGACAGCTTGAGAAGGGACGGGACTGGCCTCTCAAAGCCTCGTCCTAAATATTCTACTTGCTCAACTTCTTAGACAAAACCGTTGGCAACTACTGCTGTGACTAGAGAGACCTGCATGCTTCATCTACCCAGCTCACAGCTCTTCTTTTTCTACAGTGTAGCTCTGCCCACAAGTGTACCCTTGACAGATGTGTGTGTTGGCTTTTCTAGCCTCCTTTTTCCCATCTGAATAGCTCCTCAGATGAAGCCTGTTGTGGTGAGTTTAGCTAACTGCTCTGTGCTCCTGACAGGTTGCACATGTGCACCTACCCAAGAGCTAGCTGGATTTGCGAATGGAAGTCTCACACACACACACACACACACACACACTCATTCACACACCCCAGTTAATTCTAAATGCCTTGACTAGCTTAATGGCTGGGCATTTCTAATCCTTCCCACTGCTAGCAAACACTCCTCTCCCGTACTCCTGAATTAACTTTTAAAATCTATATTTCATCTCTGCTACCCCCAACACATTTGGGGAAGTGGCTCATATGGCCACTTTCCATGATTCTCACATGTCAGCGGCCACTTTCCATGATTCTCACATGTCAGCGGCCACTTTCCATGATTCTCACATGTCAGCGGCCACTTTCCATGATTCTCATGTCAGCAGCCACTTTCCATGATTCTCACATGTCAGCGGCCTTTGGCTCTGGTCTTTCTTCTTCCCCATCATGGTGATTTCGGCCCTTCCCTCTCTCCCAATCTCTAGTCTGGGCAAATCTAAAGGTCTGGTTTCAGTCTACCTGTCCAGGCATTGGCTGTTGGCTCTTTATTGATTGATCAAAAACCAGCTGGTGACAAGGACCTTCAGTATTTGGACACACAGATTTCCGATTTGAGGGGCTAGGTTAATTCAAAGCATTAGAACCAATCCCCAACAAAGCCCTAACAGACTTGGTTATTTTATCCTTCAGAAACATTGAGGAATGGTGATGATGAGGAGGAGAAGGAAGAGGAGGAAGGGGAGGAGGAAGAGGGGGAGGTTGATGGTGGTGGCCAACTTCCATCCTTTCCTAGTTCTTTTCCTTCTTTTCTTTCTTTTTATTCATATATATTTTTTGATAAACAGTATCACTCTACAATCCAGGCTGGCCTAGAACTTACCATGTAGCCCAGGGTGGCCTTAAACTTGAGGTACTCCTTCTATCTGTTTCTCTCAGGATGTAGAATTGCAGTTGAGAATTACCATGCCTGGATGGATGATGGCCAACTTTCAGAAAGCACATAATAGCACATTTAGCTTCTACAACAATGCTACATTCATATCTCAATATACATATTTTAAAAAGATCCAAGGCTTAGTTATTTGAGCTAATTTATTTGCAGTTATGTGTGTTATAGCAATTTGAACTCAGATCTACTTGATTTTCTAATCACTTTGAGCGAAATTAGATCAATGATAAATTAACCCAGCTCTGTTAATTAATGATAAATTAATCAGCTCTGTGTCTTCCCACAGCACACTGGAGAGCGAGGTACACATTGTTTATCTCACAGCTTTCTCAAGGCCCCAAAGTGTCAGAATGTTTGCTTCTCAAAGTCCTCAGCCCATCTGGAAACAATCCGGGTCTATGATCCAACCTTTCCCATTTTCTCACTCTGTTGGCTCAGAAAACTATTTACATGCAGATACACATATGTATACATGAGACCCAAGTTCCTTATTCCTAAAAGGCCATAAACATAGTGAACATTGATGAAACTTTGTCTTCTATAAATATATAGCATAATAAGTATGCATAGGTATTGTTATGATTTAAAAGATATACATTCAGTGGCCAGAGAGATGGCTCAGCAGTTAAGAGAGCATATTTCTCTTGCAGAGGACCATAGTCTGGTTCCTAGCACCTATACTGAGTGGTTCACAACTGCTTGTAACTCTAGCTCTAGAGAAACTCAACACCTCGGGCCTCACATGCACACAGACACAGACACATGTATACACAAAATTAAAAATTAAAAAAAAACGTTCAAAGATAAATAGCCACATAATGACCAAGTATACAAGAACATTGACCACTGTCTTGAAGGGGTAGAAGCAAAGGAGAAATGTATTGACAGTATTTTAGAATGTGTTAGGCCCTAGGCAGGACTGCCTGTATGTGGCCTGGCTGATGTGATAGTAGATGGTAACTGGATGATCGTGTTAGAAAGTTTACTTAACCCTGGCCCATATGGGAGAGCTGGCCCTGACCCTCCCCAGCAACCCTTGGTTCTCTTCATTTATGACTTCTGGGGAGGGATACAGGCAGAGAAAGACTCATCTTCCCCTGCGATGCCGGTCACTAGGAATCTAACCATCCCAGTGGATAACACAAAATGCACGTGCTTTTTCCTCTTTTTGATGGGGGGGGGGCTGAGGAGGGGGTTGGGCACGGGGAGACAGGGAGGTGAGTGTTATCTGGGTGCGTAATGTGATATTTCCAAATAATCAATTAAAAAATAAATAATACAAAAGAAATTTTACCTACAAGATTCAGTCTTATTATTTTTAATCAGAAAATTGCTATCACTAATCTATAATGATGTCCCTTAAGTTGTGGAAGAGAAAAGGCTTCTTCATTTGAAAGTGAAAAAGAGACAATTATGATGAGGGTTTTACATTGAGTAGGATCACAGCCTTTCATTCAGAGTCAAATTTAAGCAGCCTCGATAACAAAAATTGTTCCCCTTAGGCCTCTTGGGAACTAGGTCAGGTACTCTGTAGTTTATAGAGACACACATTTATGACTTAAGAAGACTCTCGGCTTTAGAATCCTGAGGACTTGATCCAAACTCAGTTTGTGGGTTGACTCTTGCAGTCACGGGAGAGATGCACATCTCTATGAGTTCTTTTGGAGAGAAAGTATTTTGGAGAGCTGTGTCATAAAACTTGCACTTATGACCTTCGATCACCAAGGCCCAAACTGACTATTGAATTTAAATTTTAATCTAAAGAAATAACTTATTTATAAAAAAAATAAATTGAAGGCATTAAATTGTGGGCATTTCAGTCATTTCCAGTGTAGACACAGAAAGTAAACTGAGTCACAAGGATGGCAAATTTTCATGAGGGGCAATCAGCGTCCTTCTCTAGGAGAGACAAGCTAGTGAAATCAGGGATGCACAGAGAGTGTGGAAAGTCAAAACTGAATTTCTGTGAAAGGTATGTAGGTATGTTTATTGCTGGTGCACAGTCACCAATGGAGAACCCTGTGTGGAGTATAGTCAGCTTGGATCTCTAGATCCTTGTGCAGGCGATAGTCTAGAAAATAGTTAACTGCAAGTCCAAAGTGGCAGGGTCAGGGCCCTCACCAGAGTACATTTGCACATTTAGTGCACGTACTGGAGAGTCTACTTCCCCAGAGCAATCCTGATCTGCTGCTGATAGCACCATTTTTCAGATACTCAAAATTAGAATTTATGTTTAACTCCATCACACCTAGGACCATATACAAATGTTACCCCAGAATAGCGTCCTCTACTGCCCCACCCAGAATCAGGATGCCAAATGGTAGTCTCTCTAGCCTGACCCCTCATCACCCCTGGAGGGCCCAGCCTTTGATCCCTTGGAGTCAAGCATGAACTGCTGTTTAGACCTTAGGAATATTGTGATTAAAAAGCAGTGGTTTGGGGAATCCCCTTCAGAGACTACTGGTGGAGACATGGAACCTAAATAAATCTGAAAGCTGAAAACACCGCTGAGTATCGGTGTCCTAATTTCATCCTGGTTACTAAGAAAAATGAAAATATTTATTTTGTATACAGAAAGGTTACTTCAGAGACATCTGTCTGGGGCTCTTGCTGATTTCTTTCCTGGAGGTCAGTATGCATAGAAATGTGAGGCGTCATTGCCCAGGGTGGGGGAATTGAGTTGAGGAATGAGGTTCTGGGTGAAGCTTCTGAGCGATGCTAACAGATAACCTTCAACAGATCCTCCAAAATCCCAGTGCATCTCGCTGGCTACCATCGGTGTTAAGAAGCCATTTCATGGAGCGGTTTGTCATCTGGACTCCAGATGTGCTGGAGTTAAACAAAGTCTAGGAATAACTCATTTTTTAAATCTTCTTCAGAAAAACTCATCGTAGATGCACAGCGATCTCTCTCAATAGTGAAACGACGAACAATCTGTATCATGTGATTTTTATGTATCCTCATCACATTGACTCGAGTTTTCTGCTACAGTCAGTTTCAAGTTCCTTGCGATAGAATACTGTGAGCAAAAGCACAGAATAAGGGAGCCATGAGAGCTGGTTTGGTGAATAGAAAAAGACAGCTGGAAAGCAAGGGGAGGGAAGCAGAGCCCTGTCTGGGTTAAAGTCTACCAGCCGCACGCACCAAAGAGATCTGTCTGTTTGGCTTTCTCACGATCGATGGTGTGCCGCGGAACCTTCACGCCCTCTGTGTAAGTTCCCCTCTTCTTGGAAGCTTCCTGCTGGAGTTTGTGCAAAGCTCTCTGGCCTGTGTGTCATGTTACATCAGCAGGCTGTAGGCCACACAAGACTTGGCCAGAATAGAAAATCCTGTATTTTTGGGGGAGGAAAAAAAAACCCCTCCCATTTGTTTCCAGCTATTGGGAGTTATTTGTTCACTTATCTCAAGGTCCCCCTTGTCTAGATGTTAATGGTGGGACAAACTGTCAGCGATTAGAATGGCTCGTTTGTGGTCTGAGGTTTAGGAATGTGTTTTTTAATAAGGCACCTTACAAAGATGGAAACAACACTGGAGGGAAACAAAGAAACAGAGTGAGAAACAAGCCCCAAGGAAAACCAAGGACAGGGGTGGGGGTGGGGTGGGGAAGGCAGCGTGAGACAGCGGCGAGCTCATTCCAAACTTCTCATGTCACACATTTTTACATCCTTAAGGAAGACACTGTCAGTCTCTGCCATGGTGGGCCTTTCTTATTTCCCGATTCCTGCCACTGTCCCCAGGCTGCCCAGAAGGCCCAAAGTGGCCTTGAGGCAATGCTGAGAGATTCCACTGGGCTACAGATCTGGACCTACCTTGGATACAGAAAGAAAGCTGGGATGAGAGTTGCGTATTCTTACTGTGGGTAGGGTCTGACTGTATACCCATCTATCCGTTGCTATGGGAACTTTCCCTGCAGCCCTCAGCAGGTGGGTTCTCATATGTTTCCCCTATTACTCAGGAAGCATTTCAGGGCTTGGAGCACATTCTGTGCATTCGGCACATGGGCACATACACCCACAGCTGCCGTTTTGTGATTCTTCGAAAGCTTGGAGTGGAGGTTTATAGATCTGATACGCTGACTTTCTCAGAGAGAGCACCCCGGCTTTTTACAAATGTTAGAAGTAGTCTTTAGGAGCGCTGAGCTGGATTTAGTCCCTGAGCTGTGGATGTGCCCATGACAGATTAAGTGGGCAAAGCAAAGGTAGAGCATTATGTAAAGTAGGCCACGTTCCCACAAAAGAACACACTCCTCTTTCAAACATACGTGCTCATATGCTGGTGAGGTCTGTGCAGTCAAAGAGAGTATGTACAAAAATCCACATCAGATTTGCTAGTGTTGGTAAATATTGACAGCTGAACGGGATGGGTAAAGTAGGCGAAAGGTTAGGAGCGAGGGAGACTAGTCTCTCCTTTCAATGAGAAACTGCTCTTAACCCAAAATAACGAGTAGTAATATTATTACTATCAGTAAACATGCAAGACTTGTACGCCATTAATCCTAGTGCTTGGAATGAGGAGGAAGGAGGATTACCATAAATTCAGTGCTAGCCTAGGGCCTGATTGTACCCCCATATTTCAGTCCATCCTGGGATGAATGCTGTTCCAACCGCAACAAAAGAAGGCATCGCATACGAGGTGTAGAGACACAGCTAAGCAATGAAAACCGTTTGTTTGTTTGTTTGTTTGTTTGTTCAGCACATCATGCATCGAATTCAGAGACTTCAGGCTGAGTGGGTCGTGGAAGTTGACACCTTCCTGAGTAGGACTCCCTATGGCTATCGGTCCTTCTCAAATATCATCAGCACCCTTCACCCAGAAGCGAAACGTCACCTGGTCCTCGCCTGCCACTATGACTCCAAATATTTCCCTCGGTGGGACAGCAGAGTGTTCGTGGGAGCCACGGATTCAGCTGTTCCGTGTGCAATGATGTTGGAACTTGCCCGTGCCTTAGACAAGAAACTCCATTCCCTGAAGGTATCTGCTCTCTTCTTGTTGACTCCTAGGATAAAACAATAAACAAACAAACAAAGAAACAAACAAACAAACAAAGACAGCATCAACTCCATGAATTTGGGAATCCTTGGAGTGGGAAGGTCATTTGGAAATCAAAACTTTGGGGTACACTTTAAAATAATTTGTTAAAAACTATAAAATGGAAGAAATATTACTTGGAAGAGCACATGATTCGAAGTATCTACCATGGGCGATAATTCACAGGTAGATGAGGGTGGGTTCATTAACTGATATATATTCAGACCTGGATATATATTAAATTGAGCATAACTTTTTTTTTTTGCAAATAATGAAATAAGAGGGAAGCTGGTGCTGGCATACGTATGTGGATTATGTTTTTTATCAAGTCATGCTTACTTCTTGCTTACACAGCTGAGAAACATCATCACCTCCTGCTGGGAGAGAGGGGGGCTCTGGAGTTGGGGGTATGTGTTATGGGAGATCTCCAGTGTGTGAGGAATTCAGATATACCAAGATGGAAAGCAGAAGTGTGCTATGGTTGTATCTGTGAATCAGGGCTCAGTTTTACACAGCGTAGCAGAGCTTCTGTTATGCCTGCAGCTCTGAATGCTTTGGGGCTCCCAGGTTTGATTTCTGTGTTCTTAAGGGTGCATGGGGTGGAGATGGGGTGGGTGGGTGGGAGGGAGAGATGAGGACATTTTATTCTAATTCTGCTCATAACCAAGTAAACATGACAACGTGAATACAAAGACTTGGTTCACGGGCAACAAATGCTTCCCCACTAGCCGAGCCTTTAGTTTTTGATACAATCAGTGTAAAGAAATGAAGGGTTTATCTTGTAATGGAAGTAATAGAGATATTTGCTTTGTTTTTGCTGGATATGCTGAATTTGAAGAAAGCAAGGATTGTTTATACCCCCTTAATATCCTTTTCACAGCTGTGTTGTTTTTCTGAGCCTTCTGTGATGGCTTTGTTTCAGGCCCTTGCCCTGCTTTGAACTGGTAACCATTCCTGAGGGAATTCACAAGCCGGCATGCCATTTTGGTGTCTTATACTTACGTTTCTAACAGAAAGATATGGGACGAGCAAGGCGAGACTTAAAGACGTATTTCTGCTTGTCACAAATAAATGTACTGCTCCAAATAAGACCACACAGCCACGGGGCAAGAGGTGGAACCGTACTGCTTGGTACCAAAGCATTCTGCGCATGCCCAAAGCAGAGAGAGGCCTTCTGGCAAAGCCCAGCCGGAGACCTTTTGTCTGTGTCCAAGGTAGAGACAATAAGAGGTAGTTTTCATTTCTTTCAGGCGTAAGGCCTCATGGGTCTCATTGGAAAGTCAGCAGTCAGATGACACCTAAAGGTAGTGAAATGACTTATGTTCATTCATTCTGTTCTCAGCATTAATTTACTGAGACTCTTGTGAATACTGATTCAAAGTCCCTTGAGGCAAGCTGCTCTTTTGTTTCTTTTTACAACTGGCAGGAAAATAATCATGCTCTGCAACTTTTACTAATTTAGCTTTATACCTGGACACCAGGAGGATCTTTGGGGCCTGATAGTTTTAGTATTTTTCTTTTCAGTGATTGAGTTGAAGCCAAGGCCTACTGCATGTAAGTAAATGTTGTATTGCTGCCCTACAATTATATATATATATATATATATATATATATATATATATATATATATATATATATATATATATATTATATATATATATATATATATATATATATATATATATATATATATATATATATATATATATAATATATATATATATATATATATATATATATATATATATATATATATATATAAATAAGTTGCTTAGGCTGGCCTCTTGGTAGTCTAATAAAGCTTTGAACTTGCAATCTTCCTTTAGTCTTCTAAGTAGCTGGGATTATGGGAATGTGCCACCAACATGGCTTTGAAGGTTTGTTTGGGTGATGATATTATAAAGGCTCAGCTATTATGGAATCCAAAGTATCAAATTTCCTAATCTATTCGGGAGGCATTCAAGGCTAGCCTAATTTAGATCAGAGTTTCAAGCCAGCCAGGGATACGAAACAAAACAATCCACAAAGAGACAAACTGTTCAAACCCTTATTTTCTCTTTTATCTGGTACCACTCTAAAGCAACAGAGAAACTCTGTCTTTGAAGAAACTAGGGGACGTGTGTTAGAGGGAAACATAATATGGAGACAAGTGGATGTCACAGCAAAGTGGAGAGAAGCCATACATCTTGATTAAATGGGAATCCTTCAGAAGGTACAGGATAGTCTCCTGACAATATCCTAAGGGGAGGTTGTTAGAGGATTGACACATTAGGAAGGCAGAAGTGAGGCTGTGTGTGTGTGTGTGTGTGTGTGTGTGTGTGTGTGTGTGTGTGTATGTGTGTATACAGATGCGTATAAGAAACATATGGATGCTGGGCAGTGGTGGTGCATGCCTTTAATCCCAGCACTTGGGAGGCAGAGGCACGTGGATTTCTGAGTTCGAGGCCAGCCTGGTCTACAGAGTGAGTTCCAGGACAGCCAAGGCTACACAGAGAAACCCTGTCTCAAAAACAAACAAAAAAACCCCCCAAACAAACAAGATGTATAGATTTCAAATCCATGCCAGGCAGGGAGGTGAGTGCTCTGCTGGCTCTCAGGAAATTCTAAATGAAATTCAACAGAGGGTATTTTGGACTTGGGAGGACAAGCTGTAAAGAAGAGTGATTCGAAACCCTCAGAAGATCAAGGAGATTAGGTAAATATCACGTTGAACAGTGGGGTCTTCAGGCTTTCTTCCATTCCTAGCACCAGAAAGCCAGCAGCAGACAGAGGCCTGGAGAATCTGTCTCCAGAGAATGCAGATGCCACGGACAAGGATGCCAAGGGAGGCATTTGGTAATCCTAAATGAGGACACTGAATAGATACCAGATTGCTCTAAAGTGACTACATTAGAGCCAACCAATTTGTGTCTCCAGTGAACATTTTAGTACCTTGTTCTTCAGTGCAAACAAACACCAGGCATGGTCAGATATTGGAGTACAGTTTCCATTGTGGATGAAAGCAAGAAAAACTAATTATGCACTTTGAAACATGAAGTTGGAGGGGTAGGGTAGATCCTGCAAGGGCAGCAGAAGATAGCTTGATGCTATTTAAAACTCCTTAGAGATGAGAGAATTTGTATTCATAAAATAAAAGTTTTCAATCACAGAGTAATCACGTCATAGTAAAGAGCTCTTGGAAATTTGAAAATTGAAAGTACAATTTTCAAGAAAGGCACTAAGAACATGGGACTCTGAAGTAGGTGAAATATCCTTTCTAGAAAGAAACAAAAAAAGAAAATAAAATGATTTTTTTTTCATGGGTTCATTCCAGGTCATATAAAAAGCTGTAAGAATGAAAGTGGTACTGGGCTTCTTGGTAGAAATCCTGGAAGCTAGAAAACAATGAGGTTGGGCCAACATTGTAGCATGTGTTATATACAGCATGCTCACATGTGTTGGAGTTGTCTACTAAACATTTCTGTGGAGATGTTAGTTTGCCAACTGATATGTTGGGCTGGAGATCAGATGTGAGATCACACACACACACACACACACACACACACACACACACACACACACTATTCAGAATAGGCATCCAAGGATTGATGCCAGCAGAGATGAGAAAAAAAATTAGGGATAAAACCCTAGTGCTCTTTGATATTAAGAGGGAGGAGACATGAAGGAATCTGTATTTTTTCTCCTTCCATTCACTCTCACAGTGAGTATTTCACACTCTTCCTCTCCCTAACCTGCCATTCCTTACCTTGCCCATCCTTACTCCCAAGGAATAGCCTTGACTTCTTCTTGCCTGTCTCATTAGCTGCCAAGCTCCCCACTCATGCATCGAATTCCATCTCCTGAATGAGGGAGGCAGAACATGTTGTTCTAGGAGGCAAACGGGAGATATCTTACCCAGGACAGAGTATCAGTGACGCTGGATGCTGTCAGTAATTCAGAGATGATAAAGACTGAGAGCCGACCTTTGGATTTATTGATGTGTAGGTCATAGGTGTTGTTGACAACTATGTTTCAGTAGATGGAGGAGATAAAGCCTGAGGATAGACTTAAGAACAGACCTCCTAGAAAGCCTGAGGGAAATTAGGATAGACGTTACAGTAATGTACCTAAAGTGACAAAATTGGTAGACTACGTGTTATTATTATATATATTATTATATACATTATAGTTTACATAACTGTTATAACTATGTTCAATGTATATCTAAGAGAAAAGGCCTTTTTAATGGACAAAAAGAGTGAGATGTTGTGGATTAGATTTAATGTTCCCAAATTGCACAGGAAAGGAATTCAAATGTCTACGGCCAATGGCTAGGCAGGAAGACAGAGGTGGGACTTTGAGGTTCCCCCAGGCAAGGAACTCAAGGGAGGAGGAGAATCGCCACTGCTGAGAAGGAGAGGGTCCCCGCTTGAGACGTGTAGGACAGAAAGACAGAGACACCACCAACATGTAAGAGTCAGAGATCATGGCCCAGGAGGACTACAGGCCTGGGTCTATGGCAGCCAGGATGGAATATAATATAGGTTTTAGCAAGTAATAACTTAGGAATATTGGAGGGGAGAGTGTGTTAGCTTCAGGGAGGTTTGGAAGTGTGCAGCCATTGAGCTGTTTACGACGTATTAAAATAAAAGGCTGTTGTGGTGTGTGTGTGTGTGTGTGTGTGTGTGTGTGTGTGTGTGTGTGTGTGTGTTTCATTTGCAACTCCACAACTTTAGGGTGGTAGGGAGAAGTGTGTGCACACCCACTGGGGAGCTTAGAGAGAATTGATTTATTACCACTTTGGGGGGGGGCATGATTCATTTGGTAGAGCAGTTGCACTGCATGGTTCAGGCTTCTGGTTCAACACCCAGAATTTTTTTTTTTAAAGTGGAACTGAAGAATAAGACTGAAGAACACTGCACATATAAAATTCTTCCAGTGAATTGACAAACCCGTAGAACTATCCAGCAGTGACAGAACCCCTGATGTGGGAGAAATGGCATTTGTTAAAGCAATGCCCTTGAGCAGACAAGAGGAGATGGAATTTAGTGCATATGTGGGGAGGCTGGCATTTAAGGAGATTGGCAAGAAGAAATCAAGGCCATCACTTGGGAGTGCGGATGGGTGGGCTGGGGAGCTGCAGGCTAGGGAAAGGGCAAGTGTGGAACACTCAGGGTGAGTGAACAAACCCAGAAAATATAGCACAACTGTGTTCTGTGTGTATACAGCACAGTACAGAAAGGCTGTATCAAAATCTGTGCTCCTGGATTTTAAGTTAGCAAATGGCATGGTGGTTCATTTTTTTTTTTTTCTAGCTGGGTTCAGCATCTTGAGAATAGTCACAGAATAGGTAGAGAATGGCCCTCCATGTTATTCTTATTTTGTTCCATGAAAGTGTGACTACGAAGAGAAGCCAAGGAGCTGACAGTGTCCTTAAGGGCAGGACTGGAAGGACTACCAGAAATTGGTCAAAAGTGGAGTAAATAGGGTCATTATAGGAGTGTAGCTGTGAAGAGGTGAGGTTAAGAGGGCTTGGAGATTTGAACACCAAAAGGACTGATCTGTACTGGATCATCATAGCCCGATTTAAAAAATGTAAAGCTTTTCAGTTTTCTCAAATACTGTCTCTCACAAAGCCTTGCTTGATGTCCCAAGGGCTCCTTAAGTCATTCCTCCCAGCCTTCAATGGATGCAAGCTTCACACTTCAGCCCCTTGGCATATTACAAACCATCCTTATAGGATCTCTTAGGAGAAACACTATAATTATTCTGTTTGTGTCCCTACATTGTTCCCAGGGCAGACTCTTGAAGCTTAGGTCCAATAACAAATTTCCGAGTCCAGTAAGGTGAGAAGAAGGTACCCAGTTGTTTTAGGTTGGGTTCCCGGGAAGCACATTGGGAGGTGGAACATCACCTGACCCATTCAGGTCTGTGAGTAGGGAGTGGCCTTGGGTCAACACTGACGTCAGGGAGAGGGATGAGACGGGATTAGGAGGAGTGAGGCATGAAGCCGCAGTGCAGGTTTTACAGCAGCCTCAGCTAACTCTGGAGAGCTGTGGAGGTGGTGGCCTGTGGAGAGGCTCAGGTGTGTCTGACTAGGTAGACATGGAAGATGGGCGGCTCCTCGGGGGTGCATCCTAGGAGAGGCTACAGTTGGGGCAACCCATCCACCTGAGGGGGAATTCAGTGGCAGGGCACATGTAAGACATTTTGTTTTAGAAGGAGTATGATGGTGTTTGGGTTGGAAGTGGTGTCAAGTAACTTCTGGCACATCTTCCTTTGCTTGGACCTCTTCGCTTCATGGAACATCTGTCTTTTTGCCCAGTTACTAGGAAAAAATGTGAATTTTTAATTGACTGGAGCCTATTTGCTCTTTGTTTCCACTGATGATCATCATGAACCCATCTTGAATATATAATGTTCATAGATCTCTCTGAAGACAATCCCAGGTCAATATGTCCTGTGACTGGTTGAAGCTAGTTTCCACTGGTTTTGTTTTATTTTTCAAATTGTTCTTTTTTTTTTTAAAACCAGGATGTCTCTGGTTCCAAGCCAGATCTCTCACTCCGGCTAATTTTCTTTGATGGTGAAGAGGCTTTTCATCACTGGTCTCCTCAAGATTCTCTGTATGGGTCTCGGCACTTAGCTCAGAAGATGGCATCAAGCCCTCACCCTCCTGGATCAAGAGACACCAACCAACTGGATGGCATGGTTAGTCTGAGTAATTACCTTGGCTCTGTAGCTTAGTCCCTGTCTCCAGAGAAAAGGCTGCTAAGACCAAGTAAAGACCTAAACGTGCCATGAAATCCTCAGAGCACTGTTTATTGTAGAACATTCCTTGGCAAGCACTGGAGTTTTGAGGAATCCCAGACCTAAAAAGAATGGTGCTGTGTTAGAAGCTGTGTTTGGCTGAGCTTAATTAAAATGATATGACAATCAGATTAAGAAGCCATTAGATTCAGTATGGCTTAGTGAGAGCACGCTCTTGCCAGCCCCCCAACACTGTGTAATGTAGAGAGAAAGAGACCTTTTCCTCAGACAGAGGAGGCTGGGAACCCCAGGACTAGGAGGAAAGAGGAATTCCCCATGTATTTAAAGCAGTATAGTATGGTATGGTATGGTATGGTATGGTATGGTATGGTATGGTATGGTATGGTATGATATGGTATAGACTGCAGTATGGATGTTTAATTTGATGTGGTAGGTTGAGGTAGCATTTATGATGTGATGGTAGAGACATTTTGAGGATGCCTTAAAATTCTGCTGTTACTAAATAGTGGGTTCAGCATCCGACTTCCATACGTCTTCCTGTGGCCTACCAGTAAATCCCCTTCTGTGACTCTCTTCCCATACTCGATCCTCACTGTCACCAAGTCCTCACCACTCCCAGGCCATCATTTGTCTCTGACACTCTTCCTAAACCTCCACCCTGCCTTCACACATTCTCTCTCTCTGTCGCCCTATGAATCGAGTGAGCAATTGGTGCCCTCTAGATTCCCTACTGCTCCTTACGTGAGCATGACTTTCTCTTGTTTGTGGACAGCTCGCTGTGAGTCAAAGGCATGTGGTCATCATTTCACTCATTCACTCGTGCCTGAGCGGCTCAGAGGGGCTCAGACAGATGAGAAGAGATGCAGATAGTTAGTAGTTACTTATCAGTCCAGATATATGATCCGCAGTGATGGAAAGGCCCATCTAGTTCTCAAACAGAGACTTATCCAATATCATGAATACGTTCCTATTTCAGACAAACATTTTTCCAAATGAATGAATATTTATATCAGGTATATGTACATGGACATATATATCATTTATGTATACCATATCTCTGGAATTTTGAAACCTGGTAACATTTATCCAGTATACATCATCAGGTTTCACAGTCAACAGTTAAGTCAGGAGGTCTTAATCTAGGTGGGGGTCTTCAGGGGAGTTCTCAAGCCTGCTGACGCTTTGTGGCTGAACTAAGCTAAGAGAAATTGGTTTAATTTGGAATGTTATAGCCAGGAGACTTTAGAGAGTAGCTGGATTGAACTCCTTGTTTGTTACCGAATGAAATGGCGGTCCAGTAGCACCATGTATATAGTTTCCTTTAAAGGAATGTTTTCTTACATGCTATGTGAGTCATAGCTTATGCTCCCAAGCTCACTGATCATTACAGATGAAAGTTAAAAATGCCTAACTACAACAGCATAGATTAGACAGGTTTGAACTCCCATGTGAACATACAGCAAATGTGTTCTTTTCTCAAACTGTAGAATATGTATCAAATCTCCCTTTCTAGTTTATCCTTAGTTATGCTCCTTTGATGCATAATAAATCCCCCATTTATCCATGTTATATAAGCAAGGTCTTCAATGTTCTCTAAAATGGTTAGCAAACAAAGTCACTAAACCCCTTTTCATTTAAAAGGCTCTGCATGTGATTCTCGCTTGTTAAAATGTGTTAGTTTGGACTGGTTTTCTTCATGGGTCTGAAACCTGCCTGGGCGCTATGACAAAGCAGTGTTTTTCTCTCTTAGGATCTATTGGTCTTACTAGATTTAATTGGAGCAGCAAATCCAACATTCCCTAATTTTTTCCCCAAGACTACCAGATGGTTTAATAGACTTCAAGCAATTGGTAAGCATTCCAGTTACTAAAGAGCAAAATACTGTTTCTTCCTGCTGGCAGGCACTACACCTGAAAACTCACAATTTATGGTCTAAATGTACTATTTAAATATTTAACATACCTTGTTGGCATTTGTCTTCCCCTACCAATTAGTTTATTATTCCTAATTTTTCAGCAGGCTCAGTTTAGTTTCTTAGGTAGAATTCTATTTTGAAATGCAAATGTCAAGACACCACATTTATATATTTTTAGAAAGGATGCCAAAAGATACTCTGGAATTTCACTTCATTATCCATCTCAAATTTGTCTCCTTTTGTTTTCTTCCTTTGCCTTTCTCCCCCTAGGACTCTGTGTGCCTCTCTTACTTCCTTTTCTGAAATGCACACATCAACAAATTGTACCTTATTGTGATTAAAATCTATTGCACTGCCCTCGTTTGTGGAATTTACATTTTTTAACTATTTCTTTAATTGTATAAGAAAATGTATATGATGGTTAAGGAAATATAAGTCTTGATAGATAAGAATATTATATTTTGTGGTAGTTGAGGCTTTCTCAGTGTTCTTAAAATTCCATTACACTTGCTTCCTACTTGATACAGTTTTACCTTTGAAATTTAACAATTATAAAAAACGAACAGCTATCCTGGGCATTATTTCCTTGTTTTGTCATCTGATGATATCTTACCATTTTGTAACAAGCAGCACAAGGGTTATATACACGACTTATGCTCTACAAGACAACAGGAGTGATGGACTGTGTAGCCAGTGGTTCTCAAACTTCAGGACAGATCATAATCCCCTGAGTTCAGGTTTGCTCTGGGCACTGGTTCAAACTGGAAGCTGGAATCTACTCTTAAAGAGGTTTTCACCAGCACTGCCAATGTCATGCGTGCCTCTCTGTCTGTATTCTCCTCTAATCCAAAGTATAGATAGCTGCAGCTTAGACTCTTACTGTCGTAGATGTGACTATGTTTGCTGATACCAATCTAGGAAAGAATTCCATGTGTGATAAGATTTAGAGCTCATGTCTCTAGCTGCGTATGTAGCAGAAGATGGCCTAGTTGGCCATCATGGGAAGAGAGGCCGCTTGGTCATGCAAACCTTATATGCCATGGGCCATGATGTGAGAGTGGGTGGGTAGGGTAGCTGGGTTGGGGATGGGGGAGGATATAAGGGACTTTCGAGATAACATTTGAAATGTAAATGAAGAAAATATCTAATAAAAATTGGGGGAAAAGATTTCAAGCTCCCTAAATAAAGATGTATTCTGAGTCTTGATCAGAGAAAATTAGATGTTCATCTACTGTCTGATTGCTGTCCACAGAAAAGGAACTCTATGAATTGGGTTTACTCAAGGATCATTCTTTGGAGAGGAAGTACTTTCAGAATTTTGGTTATGGAAATATTATCCAGGATGACCACATTCCATTTTTAAGAAAAGGTAACTGTGTATGTACTGTTGTGCATTGTGTTTTCTCTATTGTGTCTACTCTATTTATTATATTTTATGTGCATTTTGAAATTTTAAAACAATATTATTTTCACATTCCTTTTTCTGGTTCATTTTTGTTATATGTTAATTGTATGCAGTGTTTCATTATGACATTTTAATAGATGTATATAATATAGTTTGATCATATTCCTCTCCCTTTGCCCTCTCTTTTTTAATTTTTCATTTTTATTACATATTTTATTTATTTACATTTCAAGTTTTATCCCCCTTCCCCATTTCCCCTCTGACCCTCCCCATCCCATTCCCACTCCCCCTGCTCACTAACCCACCAACTCCTGCTCCCCTGCCCTGGCATTCTCCTACACTGGGGCATCGAGGCTTCACAAGACCAAGGGTTTCTTCTCTCATTGATGTCCCACAAGGCCATCCTCTCCTAATATGTGGCTGGAGCCATGAGTCCCCTTGTGTACTATTTGGTTGGTGGTTTAGTCCCTGGGAGCTCTCAGGGTACTGGTTAGTTCATATTGTTGTTCCTCCTATGGGGCTGCAAACCCCTACAGCTCCTTGGGTCCTTTCTCTAGCTCCTTCATTGGGGACCTTGTCCTCGGTTCAATGGATAGCTGTGAACATCCACTTAGTATTTGTCAGGCACTGACAGAGCCTCTCAGGAAACAGCTATATCAGGCTCCTGTCAGCAAGCTCTTGTTGGCATCTGCAATAGTGTCTGGGTTTGGTAACTGTATATAGGATGGATCCCCAGGTGGGACAGTCTTTGGATGGCCTTTTCTTTAGTCTCTGCTCCATACTTTGTCTCTGTAAGTCCTCTCATGGATATTTTTATCCCCCTTCTAAGAAAGACCAAAGTATCCCCGCTGTGGTCTTCCTTCTTCTTGAGCTTCATGTGGTCTGTAAATTGTATCTTGGGTATTTTGAACTTCTGGGTTAATATCCACTTATCAGTGAGTGCATACCATGCGTGCTCTTTTGTGATTGGGTTACCTCACTCAGGATGATATTTTCTAGTTCCATCCATTTGCCTAAGAACTTCATGAATTCATCATTTTTAATAGCTGAGTAGTACTCCATTGTGTAAATGTACCACATTTTCTGTATCCATTCCTCTGTTGAAGGATATCTGGGTTCTTTCCAACTTCTGGTTATTATAAATAAGGCTGCGATGAACATAGTGGAGCATGTGTCCTTATTACATGTTGGAGCATTTTCTGGGTATTTGCCCAGGAGTGGTATATCTGGGTCCTCAGGTAGTACTATGTCCAATTTTCTGAGGAACCACCAAACTGAATTCCAGAGTGGTTGTACCAGCTTGCAATCCGACCAGCAATGAAGGAGTGTTCCTCTTTCTCCACCTCCTTGCCAGCATCTGCTGTCACCTGAGTTTTTGATCTTAGACATTTTGACTGGTGTGAGGTGGAATCTCAGGGTTGTTTTGATTTGCATTTCCCTGATAACTAAGGATGTTGAACATTTCTTTAGGTGCCTCTCAGCCATTTGGTATTCCTCAGCTGAGAATTCTTTGTTTTGCTCTGAACACCATTTTTAAAAATTTATTTATTTTTATTTATTTGAGTACACTGCCGCTGTCTTCAGACACACCAGAAGAGTGCATCGGATCCTATTACAGATGGTTGTGAGCCACCACGTGGTTGCTGGGAATTGAAATCAGGACCTCTGGATGAGTAGCCCGTGCTCTTAACTGCTGAGCCATCTCTCCAGACCCTGAACACCATTTTTAATAGGGTTATTTGGTTCTCTGGAGTCTTAACTTCTTGAGTTCTTTGTATACATTGGATATTAGCCCTCTATTGCATGTAGGGTTGGTAAAGATCTTTTCCCAATCTGTTGGCTGCCATTTTGTCCTATTGACAGTGTTTTTATCCTTACAGAAGCTTCGCAATTTTATGAAGTCCCATTTGTCAATTCTTGATCTTAGAGTGTAAGCTATTGGTGTTCTGTTCAGGAAAATTTTCCCCTGTGCCCATGTGCTCGAGACTCTTTCCCACTTTTCTATTATTTCAGTGTATCTGGTTTTATGTGGAGGTCCTTGATCCACTTGGACTTGAGCTTTGTACAAGGACATAAGAATGGAGTGATTTGCATTCTTCTATATGCTAACCACCAGTTGGACCAGCACCATTTGTTGAAAATGCTGTCTTCTTTCCACTGGATGGTTTTAGATCCTTTGTCAAGGATCAAGTGTCCATAGGTGTGTGGGTTCATTTATGGGTCTTCAGTTTTATTCCATTGATTGACTTGCCTGTCACTGTACCAATACCATGCGGTTCTTATCACGATTACTCTATAGTACAGCTTGAGGTTAGGGATGGTGATTCCCCCGGATGTTCTTTTTATTGTTGAGAATAGTCTTCACTATCCTGGGTTTTGTGTTAATTCCAGATGCATTTGGAGATTGCTCTTTCTTACTTTATGAATAATTGAGTTGGAATTTTGATGGAGATTGCATTGAATCTGTAGATTGCTTTCTGCAGCATAGCCATTTTTACTATATTAATCTTGCCAATCCATGAGCATGGGAGATCTTTCCATCCTTTGAGATCTTCGATTTCTTTCTTCAGAGACTTGAAGTTCTTGTCATAAGGATCTTTCACTTGTTAAGTTAGAGTCACACCAAGATATTTTATATTATTTGTGACTATTGTGAAAGGTGTTGTTTCCCTAATTTCTTTCTCAGCCTGTTATCCTTTGAGTAGAGAAAGGCCACTGGTTTGTTTGAGTTAATTTTATATCCAGTCACTTTGCTGAGGTTGTTTATCTGCTGTAGGAGTTCTCTGGTGGAATTTTTGGGGTCACTTAAGTATATTATCATATCATCTGCAAATAGTGATACTTTGATTTCTTCCTTTCGAATTTGTATCCCCTTGACCTCCTTTTGTTGTGTAATTGCTCTGGCTAGGACTTCGAGTACTATATTGGGTTTTGTTAGGTCTGCTTACAGGAGAACAGATGGGAATTTATTTACAGAAGTATGGACACCTTGCCAGTAGGATCACCACTGAAGTATACATCTCTCCCTCCCATAGCAATCATTAATAGTTATGTGCAAATCCGCAGAGAGGGGTGCGGCCTCATGAGATCTTCTGCTCTTCATGACATGGTGTTGTGGGCTGAATCTTACAAAGATCTTATAAAGGTCATGGCTTTTGTGAGTTCAAGAGTGTACTTGCATTTCATACCATTCTCCCATCTGTCCCCTGCTTCTCCCATCTTTAGCGTCCCTTTTCCTTGATGGTAACTGAGTGTTAGATGATATAAATGCCTAATTTATATCATGGCTTAACATTCAACAGTCATTTATTCGCCTCATTTTAGCCAGTTATGAGACAGTTACCATTGTCTAAGGTAAAGAGTCTTCCTATTCCCCAAACTTTACTTAACAACCTAGTGCCATTAGATAGCTTTTTTTAATGCTGAAAATTTCCAGGTCTCCATCTGCTGCATATATTTAAGAAACAAATAAAGCATGAATAATATTAGTATACTTTGAATCATTAAGGCCATGCTTCCTTATGTTTGAATGATTTAAATTTATATAATTAATGTTTTGACCTATATAAAAGTATTTTAAAAGATCTCAAATAGACACTGAATTAATTTGAATGAGAGCTTATCTTTAAAAGGAAATATACTTATTTTGCTATAAATAAGTTTTGGCCAACATGTGCCTTATGGATTTATATCTGTAAGAGAAATGTCAGATAATTAAACCAAATTAAATGATAAGGAAGACATTTAGATACACCCTCACCTGGTTTATATTGATGAAAAGTACTATTCGGATGCAGCTTGTAATACTTTGACATCTCTTTACCAGGACATGCCCCTAACTAACAAGCTCCGTCCCTAACCAAGAATCTATTTGCAATTTATACCCACTGAGAGAGGGGATTATTTTTTTCCCCAGTGGAGTGACACTGGGTATATTAATCACTCTCCAGGGCAGGCTCCATTGGCCAATTCTGTGTGTGTGTGTGTGTGTGTGTGTGAACTTACTTGCTATCTCTTTGTTCTGTTTTGGTATTTTTTGCCTTTTTGTTTTGATTGATTGGTTGAGAGAAAGAGAGAGAGAGGATATGAAATTGGGAGGATAGGGAGGTGGGGAGATCTGGAAGATGCTGAGGAAGAAAATGACCAAAATATATTGTATGAAAAAAATTGAAGCTAATAAATACAAACAAAACAAAATGAAATATAAAGACCATTTCTTTGTCAGCCCCTTTCTTTGGATTATCAGACGAAATGATAGAGCCTATTATTCTTCATTGACTTGGAAGAATATGCGTCATGGAATGTTCCTTTCCTCGTCTTGTTCTTTTCAGTAAATGATCTACATTTATCCAACTGCTCCAGTCAGCATGCTGGGAGCTGTCTATATTGTGCACTCATGCGTGTTTAAGTCTTAAAGATGATCATCTAAGTTGAATCTTATATACAACACTGGACTTACACAATAATTCCCATTTCATCTGATTTGCAACAATCTAAGAGTGATAGGAATCATTAAATATAATAAATCAATCAGTTTGATAGGAATCATTAAATCAATAAATCAATCAGTTTGGCCATGATGTCATTTGTTCATGGTTTCTCTTTCCTCATGAGAGTCATTTTGAAATCTTGATGGCATCTTTGTTTTTCCATACCTGTTATATAGTTAGAAAATCCCAGAATCCTCTGATATCCTGACTTGGCTTGCATAAAGTTAAGCTATATTCTTGCTTTTCATTCAACTTTGATGTGACATGGTTGGTAAGAAAGATATCCTAGGGCATGGAGAGATGGCTCAGTGGTTAAGGGCACTGGCTGTTCTTCCAAAGGACCTGGGTTCAATTCCCAGCACCCATGTGACAGCTCACAGATTTCTGTCATTCTGATCCCAGGGGATTTGACATCTTACACAGACACACATGGAGACAGAACACCAATGCACATAAAATAAAAACAAATAAATTATTAAAACAGATAAAGCTTTCCTGTGTCACAATGTGAAAGTCTAAAATTAACTCAGTGACTTTTAGGAAGCCTCCCCACTGGTCTCTCTCTCTCTCTCTCTCTCTCTCTCTCTCTCTCTCTCTGCATATAAAATGGAATTATCTTTTAAAGTCAAATTATGCCAATAGTTACTGTTATCAATCTCCTGGTTTGCTGTCTTATAGAGTAAGACAGAAAGTCTTTCCCATGGCCTAAAAAGAGTTCCATTTTCTGATTCTGTTTCGAAATCTTCTCTTACCTTGCTTCTTACTTTCTGTGATTTGGCCACATTGGCCGTCTTATGCTCCCTGCTCAGTGCAAGCCTCATGCTCTTTACATGTAGGAATATTGGTACCCACGATGCTCCTCCTAGATTTCTGCCTGGCCTGCTTTCTTTTGGGTTTGTACCACTATTTAAATATTAGCTTCTGGAGAGGCTCTTCCCTGGTTTTAAATGGCTCCTCATTCATCCAATCCCCTTGCCTGCCATCCATCTTTATCCCCATATCTTGTTTTTTTTTTTTATTTTTGAAAAACTTTAGCACAGTCTATGATTATGTCTTGTATGTGTCCATTTCTTTCTTCACTAGACTATAAACTCCACATAGGCAAGGTCTTGCCTTTCCACTCCTTGAATAAGAGCTTTGCAGGCACTGGCTGAGTTATCATCTCTTACTGGATTAATTGATGTTTGATTGACAAGCCTTGAAGTACCCATATGCTTGGAGATGTGTTTGTGAAACAATGAGTTATCAACTGGTTTAAAGGATACGGATCTTTGCTTGCAAATGTCACTTTCTAGTTCACCCCCTAGGAATTCTTACTCTCTCACGAGTTGCTTCTCTCCTATAGGTGTCCCAGTTCTTCACCTGATAGCTTCTCCTTTCCCTGAAGTCTGGCACACCATGGATGACAATGAAGAAAATCTACATGCGTCAACCATTGACAATCTCAACAAAATCATTCAAGTCTTTGTGTTGGAATATCTTCACTTGTAATGTTTGAATTTAGTTTCTGGTAATTGCTTCTACAGCAACTTCAATACACCATTTAAACAATCTGCTTCCTGATAAATGTGTGTAGACTTCTGTCCTATAGAATCATTCTGTAGGTGTTTTTGAATATGTGATCAGCAAACTGTAGAATTCTATGATGCCTTCACTAATTTTCCACTAGAGACGAGAAAGAAACATGTAAAGAAATAAAAATATAATAATTTTTAAAATTCTTTTGGATGAAAACTTTAAAATGAAGTTAGATTTACTTACCAATATCATAGACTTGTAAACAATACTTAAATACAATGATGTTATATGGTATAGTGGTAGTTTTATATGTGATATTATATAGTGTGTTATATAATATGTAATGAAACACAGGCATATACTTTGACAGCCCTTAATTTTCTTTTTAAAAAAAAAGCTTTGGAAATTAAAGTCTGAATTAAATTGTATATTGTGAATTTATTTTCATGTCCATAAATGAGAAAGTGTCTGTTTTAATGCATGGTCCAGTTTTCTAGATTTTTATACCTATAATATTTTTTTGTAAAGGTGATAGAGTTGGTGACAAAACCTTCAGAAAAGGATACAAAATATAATCCCATTGCATTAACAGAACGACTGTTGCCTCTTTGGTTAGCGTCTCTCTTTATTGCACTTATATAGGTAGAATCAAACTATATCTCTAATTCAGGGGTTCCTTTACTAATCTAATTATAAGATGTGTGTTTGCTGTTTGCATCTTGGGTTGAGACAAAAAGAGAAAAAGAGCATGGAGTCTAGCCTCAAGAGTTAACAGTAAGGAATCATAACTGCTGCTGCACTTAAACTCTGACACTTTTTTTTGCAAGTAGTTTTTCTGGTGTTCAGGTTTGGTAGAGAATAGCATTTTTTTTTCTGAAGACACGTAGGGATCCTGGATTATCTTCAGAGGTAGAAAACAATTTTCTATAAATAGCAATCTCAATCAAATAAACACTGAGGGAAATAAATCATTTCATATAAATGAAGTTAGTTGGGGGCCACTGTTCCCTATGTTCAGGGCAGAAGTGGAGTGAAAAGTTATTCTTCTAAGGGTAGGTAGAGAGTGACATAAACTAGCTAAGTTCAGAAATATTTTGGTTTTAAGTTTAATAACAGTGGGAAGTAATGGAAAGTACTTTACTTGCTAAAATATAAGCTCTAGGTAGGAAGAGAAAGTATATAATTTTAGTTACATGATTGCATAATTAAGCCCAATGATATAATCACTATTATATATAAAACATTGTAATTTAATATGTCACACCATTAAATTTTTCTAGAATTTCTTTTACGATGCTGTTTCAAAGGTTCTAAGGGGTGTTCTGTTGTGCCTCTGTAACTTAACTTTAAATTTTTTCTTTTTCTTTTTAGTTTACTTATTTTATTTTATCTGTATGACTGCCTACCACATGTATGTGTGCACCATGTATGTGTCTGGTGCTCTGGGAGGTCAGAAGAAGGCATCCTATTTTCTGGAAGTGTTACAGATGTCTGTGACCTACCATGATGGTGCTGGGAACTAAACCTGGATCCTTGGCCAGAACACTGAGCAATCCAGCCCCGCTTAACTTTTTTTTTTTTTTTTTTTTTTTTTTGGCATAGTCTCATTTAGCCTTGAACTCACTGTGTAGGTGAGATGGCTTTGGACTTTTGGCTATCCTATATCCACCTGAGGTTACAGGCAGAGGTTACAGACATACTCTGTTGCATGTAATTTCTAAGGTGCTGGGGATGGAATAGCAAGGCTTCTGGTATGTTAGGCAAGTACTCTGTCAGCTGAGGTACCTCCCTTTCAAGACCAAATAGTTACTGAGTGATGATTCCGAGTGACAGAATATGCTAGATATACTTCACATATGTTCGCCAATGCAATCCTCACGTCATCTCAAGAGATAGGTGGTATCATTACCGTTATTTTATGGTGCATAGAATAGTTAAGCATATTCTTCAAAATCATGGAACCAGTATATGGCCACAGTGGAATATGAACCGCAATGTTTGGAATCTGGCCTTAAAGCTCACACACATTCTGTGGTCTAGAACTTGCCACAATATTGTTCATGACAGCTGCGTGTTGAACATTTCACCGGGCATTCCCTCAGCCCGGGTCACATTTCCCAAACCCTTTGTGGCTAAGACTCACTTCACAGTCTTAGCCATCAAAGGCATGTCATCTCTGCAGATTTATTTCCCTGCCACACCCAAGGCTATTTTTGTATCACCCGGAGCACAAACTGGTATCAACTCGAGTGGCTCCAGGACTGGGAAATCTAAGCCATAAAGCAGGATTAAAGGGAGCTGAGTTTTCCAGATTATTTTTTTTTTAAATATGACAGAAAAATAGTTAAAAGGAGTTTGTGGAAGATACTTTTTTTTTTTTACATCAGAAAATATAAATCATTGCACTGATGGTTTGTGGTTTAAGCAGTAACAGGCAGCAGGAAAAAAAGTCTCACCAGGGACCTGAATGATAGCTGGCACTGCTGTGTGCAGAATTATAAGCTGAAATGATTAAGCTCCTTTTGAGGCAGAGTGAAATTAATAGGAGATCTACTATAATCTGTTGAGTTGGCATTCACGGAATTATTTTTAGAGGGGGTTGGAGGATATGTTGAAATGGGATATGGGGAGAGCAAACACTTAAGCAGATTAACGCACTGAAGGCTTGTTTCCCTGCTTCGAACTGGTCTACTTCCCCAGGAGTCTCTGTGAATCTAAGAGAAGCAATCATGATGTCATAAGGAGAGACACTTGGGGCATGGATTTTGATAGCAATCTCTGAGATACGTTTTGTGTCATTCATGCCAGTCACAAACATTACTTGTTGAGAAATGCAGCTGTAGAGGCAGTGCTACATACACACTATCCTTGGATTTGGAATTTTTCAATGTGCATTTTGGAGCATTTTACAACCCTTAACGGAACAATTTGTATGTTTTTGCCTATGAGTGTTAACCTTTCAATAAGTATGGCTATTTTTCTGCTTCACGAGAAGTGAGTTCAAAGGAAAATATGCATAAAAGCGTATTCATAACTTTGGTATCTAAAAACAAAAAAAAATCACGAGCCTGTTATTGTAGCTTGAGGGCTGCTGCTGGCAGAGAAAAGACAGATCCTTACAATGGAGAAATGTTTTAGACAGGAACCAGTTGCCAGGAGAACAAAGCAGACCATGTTTGCAGCCTGGGCTCCAGCTCCTTAAACAGTGGATTTTGTGAAGCTCCTTTCAGGCATCAAAGAAACGCATTGATCACGGTGCTCCAGCAAAAATCATGTGAAAAGCTGATCATCTGCCCCCTCCCCCCCAACCAACCCGGGATTCCTTTACTTAAAGGGGCTATAGACAGGGCTCTCGATTCTTTCACCTTTAATATGAGGATTGGTTATATTCTGCTCTGATGAAGAGAACATCTGCATCTCTTTGGAAGACCTAAACCTGGGAAAATGAAGGTACAGAGATCACGGAACTCAAGGGAAAACGAGGGAAACCATTCAGTAACTCAAAGCCAAGCTGATGTGGGATGATGTTACATGCATTTTCTATCCACAGAGGCATGGGTATTCTTCACAGTCAGGCTTCCTGTCTATGTGAGGCTTCAAAGATGAAGGTAAGAAAAATGAGGTTTCTCTCAGTTTCGGGGTTACTGTCTAGATAGCCTGAAACTCTTCAGAGTAGTTTTGAAGTGGTTGGACTTAAGCTTTACCGCTCTGACACCCACGGTTTATCTCTTTCAGCCTTCAGAAAGTAAAATGATTGTTCTGCTGCACGAAGCAGAAGCCGTGCTATAAAGTCACTGTCACAGACAGGAGAGATGTTGGTTAGCTCATTGTGTAGTAGGGTGGTAGCAGATACTCCTCAAATCCTCTTACCCATGAAAACTGGCTCTAGAATCCTGGTAATACATCTAACAGTGATAACTTATGACAGTTTTGAAGCATGGCGGATGAAAGGACTGCCTGTCGTGGCTGAATCCCTCAGCCCCAACTTGGTTGGCAGGCTCACGCAATGTGAAGTCACCGTATTGTGCTCATATTTCAAAGGCCACACGTGGAACCTGGCCCAACTTCCCGATATATACAAATTTGCCAGTGGAGAGTTTAGACTATTTGAGAATCAATATGAAGATCGCATACTTGTCAAGAAGAGAAAGCGAAGTAGCTTAAAGCCAAGCCCCTCCCCCCCAAAAAAAAACCTCAACGTTATAAACACTACACAAGTAGAGAAAGTGAAATTTCAAACTGATAAAATATGAACAGCATCCCTTATAAATAACCCAGGAAATGTTTCTGCCTCTCACCTACTTAAACACTGCTGGCACAAAAGGACCTTGGCATGCATGGATTTAATAGTTGTGGGTTTGGCTAAGCAAGACTGACATGTAGTGATTTATGTTACTGGACTGATCAATGTAGAGATGTGACTGAGGGAGCTGACTCCCAGCCATCGATTTTTACTGCTGTTCCAATGATGCCTGCAGGAGCATTTGGGCTCCTTTCCTTGCTAAAATCCATCTCACATCTATCCCCCAAACTAGATGATCTTGCTGGAGACAAGAAGGGTAGAACAATGATAGATGCATGCATTAGGTATGTAACTCATCTTCATCTTCTACTGATAGAAGGACTAACGGTATTAAACTCACCATGAAGAATCTCAGTTTTATTTCTCTTTTTAGTGGGACTAATTATATAAAACAAAGGCAGTTAAGCATTTAACAACTCTTTTAAGGATGCTAATGAAAGCAACTTTTTTGCCATCCTATTTGATAGACTTACGTAGGATGTTCCTATTATTTTCCTCCTTTTGTAAACACATAGAAGTTAGAGCATTCTCTATTGATGGATTGGATTTTAAGGACTTGAATTTACCGATATATGACAGAGCCACTTTCAGGTTGGTTATAAAAGCATCAGAAAAAGCTTCTAGATTGTTTGTTTTCATCTTGAGATAGAAGCACTTGGCTAGGGAACATCTGTCTGTCTGTCTGTCTGTCTGTCTGTCTGTCTGTCTGTTGGGGAAGAAACCTGTTTGTCTTGTGTCTTATTCCCGCTGGACGGGGACGGTGCACGACACAGAAAGGTGAACTTCCCTGCCACCAGATGTCAACAGTGATGGAGGAGACATTGTCTAGACACCATCGAGGTCTGGTAGACTAGAAAGCTGAAGACTGGGGTCAGTCAGCTCAGGATGGAAAGGTTTGTTGACTATGAGAGTTCTAGTCTAGAAGTTCTGTTCAAAATCCTAGTTCAGTCAGTATCTTGTCTCTTAACTTCAAAAATACCTATTTTTATAGCATCCCTCAGATGTCCATAAATATTATTAAGCTGATGTAGAGAGTAACCTGAATCATCCATCAAGGTCATTATTGGACCACGGCAAGAGCAGAGCTGAGTTGATATCGTTTGTTAGGGATTGAATCTGACTTTGTTGAAGCTGAAAACTGGCCTTAGAGATCATCAACCATAATGTTTTGTCTTCAGCTTTTGTATTTTTTTCATTCTACATTCTTACCTTTCCTTCAGTAGTGCAGTGTGCTCCCAATTTGACTTAACCAGACCGAAGAAGGGTCTGGTTTCTCCTGCCGCTGCCCAAAGGGTCCAGGTGACACAGCTCGAACATATAGCCCTTTAATAAAGCACTTAAGTAGATGAGCTATATGAAGATACCAAGGCTTAGCTGCTGACCTCCCTTAACCATCTGATCCGAGGAGTGGCGTTTCTAGAAGACACAGATATGGAGATCCTGATGCAAACCCGGACACCTTGGAAACACCCCTTGCATTTTCTTTCCTTACTCTGCTTCCTATCCCTTTCACTTCTACTTCCCTGAAACTGCACGTTCTCTTTCAAGCATTAGCCATAAGTTTTCTTCTTACACTTTGGTTTCTAAGGAAACCAAACCTGCTAGGCAGTTCCTCTTTTTAAAAACTAAAGTATAATTACATTCCTTTCCCATTCCTCCTCTAATCCCTTCCATGTCCTCCTTAATTCATTTTCAAATTGATGGCCCCTTTCTTTGATTTTATCTCTATCTCTGTCCTATCTATCTATCTATCTATCTATCTATCTATCTATCTATCTATCTATCTATCTATCATCTACCTACCTACCCATGTACATATATATGTATAAGTCAATGCATACAACCTGATGAGTCCATCTTTGTTGCTGTGTGTCTATAATTTTGGGGCTGACCACCTTGTACTGGATAACCAATTGGAGTCTCATCCCTGGGAGAGGCGAACTCTTGCTCTGTCAGCGGTCACTAGTAGTTCTGTGGTTTTTTTTTTTTGTCTGGGAGTGAGAGCCTGTGAGATTACCCCAGAATGTCTGTTGATATTGTCACTGTTTAGGCCTCACTCATTTGAGCAGTTATATTGCTGAGGTATCATGGGTTTAGCTTTCAGGTCATTTCTTGCAGACGAAAGCTCACAGCAGACTTCCTGGCCTTTTATCCCTTACATCCTACACTCTCCCGCCCCCCCCCCCATATTCTGTGATATTCCCTGAGCCTTAGGTCCAGGAGTTGTGGCATAGATGACCATACAGACCATTGAATTTTGCATTCTGACCAGTTGTGGTTTTCTGAGGTGATGTCTGCTTGCTGTAAAGAGGAACTTCTTTTTCGAGGAGTGAATTACACTTGCCTGTGGGTGTAAGGCTAAAATGTAGAATGCAGTTAGGAAATTTTCTGGCTGACTAGATTGGTAGTGGTAGATTCACTTTTAAGATTCATCACTTCACGAATCCCATGCAGTTGGCAAAGTTTGTAATATCAGGAAGGATTTTCCTACTACTGAGTGGGCCTTAAGTCCAATTAGATAGCTGTTGGTTACCACCATCTACAGGTGCCACTATTGCACACTTAGGGATAACTTTCCATGCTGGTCATTGTTGTGATTCAGAGCTGGATAGAAGTATTGCCTTCTTCCCTTGTCAGCAGACGCAGTGCATTCTGGTACTACGCAAGTTAGAGCACAGGAAGGAGGCTTACAGGATGAAACAGGCATGTGTCTTCGGAGTCCTACGTCTGAAGTGCATTGTGTCTTCAACAATAGGGGCTTATCTTCAACCCCTGAGAGGCAACTAACTGTAACAGCAATAACCTATTGTTTTGGGAGACACTTGGACAGCCCTAAGCAACAACTGAAATGGAGGTTTCTCATGTCAAGCCAGTTCCTTCTTGTTTTTTAAAAATAACGCTTATGGACGTTACTACTTTGCTTTCTGATTTAGTATTTCTAGAATGTGAGCTCACAAGAAGAGCCAGGGTTTTGTTTCACTGCCTTCTGAAGCCTCGGTGAGCAGTCTAGCACTTGGCACATAATAGATACATATTAAACACTTGTTGGATGGATTTTACACATGAGAAAAATGTGTCTGTCCTAATCCTAGACCTCCAGACACTACGGTTCACCTGTAAGTCACATAAACAAAACAAACTAATCTTCGGTCCCTTTTAGAATCCATCGTCTTGGCGTGCCTGGCTTTTGATCTGGCCTTGATGATAGTTTTCTTCTCTCTCATCTGTCACCTACAGCAAGAAGATCCTCCCAGTTGGATTTGGGAACACTCTGTCCTTTTTCATCTGTACTCCATGTAATGATCAGAGAAATCTTTTAAAGACATGAGTACCATAGGACCTCAGCACTGACACTCTTGGTACCATTAAACCGAGCTAAGAATTAATAGGGATGTTGTAATAGTTTCACTCAAAACTCACTTTCTCCCTTCCTCTCTGTACTGCAGCTCCACAAACGTCTTTGCTGTTCTTGAACTTTCTCAGCTCTTACCTGATACAAACGGGTTTCTGGACAGTGTTCTCCTCTATACACAATTCTCCTTTACTTCCAACTAAGTTTCTTTGTCTTTTCACAGAAGTCTTCCTTCATATCTCCTTATCATATATATGATATATGCATATACATATAAGCATCTCTTGACATTCAGCTTGTTTCCTTCCTCACATTTATTAAAAGTTGCTATCACGTTTGGGGGAAATCTTTCTCAAGAACCATCATATTATTTGAGCAAGGATGGCAGGTCATGCTTATAGTCATTATTCTATTCCCAGTGGCTTACAGATAGATATATTAGTATGGAGCAGATGTTTAATAAGAATTGGGTGATGGAAAAAATATTTAGGTATTCACCCTATGTGTAATTTGTTGCCTTCAAGGCTTTTTAAAAAACATGCTCCATCCCATTATCAGAAATCACCTTATAGAAAATATAGCAATTTATTTCCTGGTTTTGAACTCTTGGTGAGAAAGTCACTATCATTAGACTGGGCCTCTGCTGTAGGTTGGAAGATGTCCTTTTCTATGCTATTGTGGTCCCCTGGCTGCCTTGGGGAACTACCTGGCCAAGCTCCAGTGATCATAGCCCTTGTCCTCAGTGGAGGCTTGTCCTGTGCCCCGATTGAGCCATGAGAACTCCGACTTGGGACCTGCATCAGACTTTGAGAAGCTCATCCAGTCCAGTGCCTTTTGTTGTATCTCCATCTCCATTTCACATCACTTGACTGACTTTGGGCCTTCAGATCAGTGCCCCAAAGGTTATAGAGGACATAGTTATTAGAAGAAGCAAAACAAAAAGAAACCAAGAGGTCAAATCCACCAACATGGCTGAAGCTAGGTAGGATGCGGCCACAGAGCAAGGTTTGTGCACACTAGAGAGTGTTGGGTTGTCAGATGGCTGAACTCTTCACTCCAAGCTCAATGCTTTAGATCTGGCCTTCAGCTTCTAGCTGAATCTGGGATCCTGTAGCAGAAATTACCTGACTTACATCTCTCTCTTTCGGGGGGACGGCAGTTAGGGAAATGCCAGAGAAGAAAGATAAAAAATATCTCTGTGAAATAATGTGGACTTGAGCATGGTAACACATACCTGTAAGTCCTGAACTTGGGATGTGAAGTCAGGAGAAAAACAGGAGTTCAAAGCACTTCTTAGCCACATACTGAGTTTGTGGCTATCCTGGACTAGGTAAGACCCTGTCTTAAAAAAATTAATAAAACCAAATGATAAAGGGTCAAGAAGAACCAAGTTCTGAATACTGCTCAGCACTGGAGATGTTTCCGGATGAGACACACACTTGGTGTGAGGAATGGTATTGGCCCAGGACTCCCAAGACTAGGTTCTCCACTCAAAGGAGATTTATTTTTCCCAGAGGGACAGAGGGCTGGGAATAAGAGGAGTCAGAGGACGAGGGGGTGGGGAACAAGGGAGAGGGGGTAGGAATTTTTTCCAGAGTGGGACAAAGGACTACCTTTAGCTAGACCTTGCCCTTAGATGTGGCCCATAGAAAAATGGAGGTTTTATAAAGGTAAAATGGGAAACCCCATGTTAGGATGAAGTATTGAATTTTAATTGGGTGAGCCAAAGGGGGCTTTTGATTGCTGGACTTCAATAGTTTGATGGCTGGATCTTGGCCGTCAGCCTCTGGAGGAGGAAGTGGCCAAATAAAGGAATAGACCTTGGTGGCCAGCTTTAAGAATGCAATCTAATTTTTTTTTTTTTTTTTTAGCAAGGCAGAGGGAACAAAGAAGAAGGAGCAAGGCCTGCAGGCCACACTTAAGCTGGCCAGAGTCCCTTTACTTTGGTAGGAGCAAAAGGTTAGACGTTCACAGTGGAAGGAGCGGTGGGAAGGGAAGTTGAAACACCCTCAGACTTTGAGCAAGCAGATTGTCCTCCGCTTCCTAACATAGACTTAGTTGCCCTCCTTTAGGCTTCTGTGGGTCGGCAAGGTCTTCGGTTTTAGGCTGTTTCCTCCGGCAGCCAAGTACTCAGTCTAAGAAAATTTGCGTGGGTATCTTTAAAACCCCAAGGGAAATCTTTCTGACTCATCTTCTTGCCTCTCTGCCACAGCTAGTGCTCGGGAAGGAAACTCCCGGGGTGGAGTCAATGCTGCCCACCTTCTGGTTCCAGTCCTCTTTCCTTCCTGTGAGTGGGATGTAGCGGAAGTGGGTTTTCTCTGTCTTCATCATCCTTTCATGTCCCCTCTTCCCTTTTCCAACAAGCTCTATTTGGAGTTGAAATGGAAGGATAGCCAGTCTCATTCGAAACATTTAAAAAATGCACGATCTCTAGACTGGGGAGATGACTCCAAAGGTAAGAGTACTTGCCACTCCTACAAGGGACTTCAGTCCCTAGCACCCACATGGTGGGTCACAGCTGTTTATAACTCTAGTACTAGACAACCTTATGCTCTCTTCTGACCTCCATAGGCATCAGGAGCATATGAAGTACACACATACACATACAGGTAAAAAAAAGATTCCCCAACTTAATCAAAACCCCAGGGCCTCACTATGTAACCCAGACTGGCTTGCACCACCCTGTGTAGCCCAGTGTTCCTTCACACCGTCTCCTGCTTTAGCCTCCCCAAAGCCAGGATTATAGGCACAAGGAGAAAATACTTTGGAGGCGGGAGGTGGTGGTGTATAACTTTAATCCACTCAGGAGGCAGATACACACAGATTTCTGAGTTTGAGGTCAGCCTGGGTTATGAAGGGAGTTCCAGGACAGCCAGAGCTACATAGAGAAAGCCTGTCTAGAAAAACCAAACCAAACCAAACCCACCAACCCAACCAACCAACCAACCAACCAACCAACCAACCAACCGCCCCCAACCACTTTTTAAATTAAGAGATTAAAGTTGAATGTTGAACTTCCAGTTTACAAGTCCAATTGTAGAGTTGAACTTTGAAGATTATTTCTGTGTTTCTCATTCCTACACTTTGCTCCCTCCCTAGAGAAACTCTTGTAAGGTTATTGGACAGGACCTGTCTAAGGGCAACAAGCCTCTCATCTCAGTTTGGTACTCTAGACTGTCATCTGCAGGTTTCTTCATTGAGTTTAGTGCCCCATCTTTGACATATGGCTGAACTCAACACGGTGACACCCTGATATTTTGTCACAGGAGCATACTGTCATTCTATGTTCTGATAGTGTTGCATGGGGGTACACTCTGTAGTTTATATTTTGATATGCAGCTCCCCCCTTTGGACATGAGTTATACCAAATCTGTCCATCTCAGCTGTCTCCCCAATATCAAGGCTCAACCTGTTCTTCAGTGATCTCGGGGAAGGCTGGAGGTGATTGGGCATGGAGTTAAGAGGAAAACAAGAAATGTTCAGGGTTGCAAGATCTGTGTGCATTGACCCAGGGAAGTCGGACAAATAGGATCTGAGAATAGAATGCCTTTTACCACACAATTACTGAAACTAGAATCTTTCTTTGCTTTGTTCTTCTCCAACTCATCCGACTCTGTCTCCTATCTCTTTTGCTGTGTCCTCCTCATCTCCAGGCTTGAGGACGCTGAAAGACTGTAGGGCTTAGCACTCGGTCCTCATTACTCTGTCTCAGTCCATCATCAAGCTCACCTGCCTTCAGTAATCATGGGTTCAAAGGCAACTGCAACTCTCCTGACTGCCTGTAGATTCAGACCGACCTACTGGTAGAGCAGGGACACTTGGGGAACTCAACCCACCCCACTAAACTCCTAATCCTCTCCACCTTGGTTGTCTATAATTTGTTCTCCCTGCACCTTACCATACCATTAAAGCCATTGTTGACTTCTCTCTCACACCCCACATGCAACTAGTCAGGGAATGGGCAGGCCAGGTCTTTCTTCAGAGCACACCTAGAGTCTGGTCCACCCTCTTGATACCTTCGGTGCTACATCCTGGTCCAAGGTTTCATCACCTTGTGCTCCAGTTACTGTGAGAACTTCTTATGAACTCCTTCTGCTTCTACCCTGTCACCTTAGACTCTACCTCATGCAACAGAGGGACCCCTTGGGAGAGCATGTCATATCATGGCAGTCTCAAACTCAAAGTCCTGCAACAGTTGCTTATTCAGAGTAAATGCCATTGTCTGTATAGTGACCTCTTGACTCTTTGTGATCTGTCCATTCAGATACTCTGACTTCATCTAAGTCTTTCTTACTGTTCTCTCTGCTCTAGCCACACTGGATTATTTGACATTAGTTAGGCACCTCAAGCTTGGTGCCTGCACTTCTACCAGGCTTCCAAGCCTCCTTCCCTTAGATACTATAAGATGGTTCTTTTGTTTTAGGGACCTTTTAACCTCATGCCTTTGGTCTGTCTTTGTTTCTGCCCTATCAAGCCTGGGTACTCTTGTTTTTATTGTTAGGAGTTTTAGGATGTCTGTCTCCATTTACACACACACACACACACACACACACACACACACACACACTGGCTAACAAGGTGGAGATCCTTGGGTTCAGTTTTATAGAGACCCATATGTCTTTTGGGTATGGATAATATTTGAAATTGGTCAGTTTTAATTTGACTGGGAAGCCCAGGAAAAAGATACTATTACTTAAAAACGGCTAAAATGTAAACTATTTTCAATAGAGGCTTCTATTGTTTATCTCATAAACAATATATAGGTTTCTGTATTAAAACCAGCTAACAGGATGCTTATACTAGAAAGAGAAAAAGGAACTCTGTCCAAAATGTCTCAACAAGAACTTTACAGTTTTAGTAGGGCTCCTCCAATTAAAATTTGTTAGGTAATGTGAATCTATCTATCTATCTATCTATCTATCTATCTATCTATCTATCTATCTATCTATCTACCTATCTATCTACAGATCTTGCCTCGAGTTTATTTGTAAAAGCAGCATAGGACACTGGTCATCTGAAAACAGTGTGTAGGTAGTTGTGTCAGAGCAGTCCATCTGTCTTCACACTGAAAGGAGCCTTTTCTATGCGATCTTCACAAGGGGCCTGGGCACCTTTGGGAGCCTGAGCTGGAGCTTGGGCCTTAGCTGGAGCTGCAGCCCTGCCTTGGTTAGGTTTTGGTTGACAGAGCCTACGACCCTTGGCCATGTAGCTTCGAATCCCTTCCCTAGCTTGGGGTGAGTGATGAAAGCCAGGTGGCTGAGTTTGCAGCTGGGCCCTTTGACATCTTGGGCTTGATGGCCTGAGGCTTCACAAGGGCCTTGATGGCTTCTGCGCATGCGTGCACTCACTGCCTTTGCATTGCTGGCCTGCGTTTTCTTCAGGCCTTTCTTATTGTGCTTCTTGGCAAAGTGCATGTTCCTCAGGAACTTGGGGTCAACCCCCTTAAGAGATCTGTATCTTTGTGACTGGGGTTTCTTGATGCCATTTCTGTGCCATTTGGGGGTGGGGACTGGTTGTGTGTGGTGTGGTTCTTGGATTTGGCCATGTCTGCGTGGTAACCCGTGGCTCCCGAAGCACCTGGGACCAGAAGAGAAAAGTGAACATAGATTTAATGATGATTATGATATAAAAAAAATCTACCTCACTCCATGCTACATAAGTTAAAGCTGTCTCAGGTTTTCTATAAGGTTTACCTGGAAACTTACAAGGCCTAATAGTTTTACAGGATGTACGCATATAGTACTAATTTGTTGTATCATTCCATATATGCAATTGAAATTCACCTCTCCCCATAGTGTGATGCTGTACACTATGTTTTCAGCTAAACAATTGCCAGCGTCAGTGCTCCAAATGTGTCTACTTTAAACAATGACACCTGAACTTGCTAAGTGTTAGTAGTCCTTCAAGCAAGGAGATGGCCAAGGTCAGTGGCCCGTCACCTGAGTATCCAGTCACTCCTGGTATGTGATTAGGCTCCAATTATATCAAATGTCAAGGCTTTCTGGGAGCCCTAATTATAGGAGTCATTAAGGTTTTCTGGAAGTACAGGCTAAAAACTAAAATGGGTAGGAGAGTCACCTATACAGCAATAAAAAAGCTATTGGTATGGGAGCAAAAGTCCCAAATATTGCCTAACAACTCCCCCTTTAGAAAAATTTCTTACAACAAATAACACATTTGTTTGTTACTGTTATGTCTTATGATGTTAAATTTTTTTTTAACCAAGAGAGTTGTTAAAAAAATCACTAAATATAACTATAAATACAAATTCCTTCCCCTAACTTCTTGATTCTTTTTCTAAAAACTTACAACAAGAAGGTTACTGTATAGGCAATCATAATTTGCTATAACATGTCATGTATAAATTCCTAAAGTCATAATGGTCCTGATTTATAGACATAAGTCTAGTTACTTATGTCTATGTTAATGTTGTTAAGCTTTATTTACTTAGAAAAACTAAATCATATATAAAAGTGTAATATTCTATAAATATACACTAGAAAAGAATTTGTAAAAATGAGATCTCTAGTCTCTCCGTGAACTGTATCTATGGTTTAAAGTTTACTTTGATACTAACAGAACTTCAATTTTTTTCTTTTTTTTTAACATAATATCTTTATTGATTATTTGAGAAATTCACATAATGCATCCCAATCACACACACTTCCTAGGTAAAATGATATAATCCTAATTTTATAAGAATTACTTGTAAATTGGTAAAGATAATTGAGTCACACAAGTTAATGATCAGTCATTAATAAATAATCAAATTTCTTAATGGACTAAAAGCTATTTTTGTAGTTATACTAAGTACACATATAACTCATTTACAGAGACAAGCTTAGAGGAAGAGACCAATTTATGCCTCCCATTAAATAATCTTCTATATATATTGTCTAAGTTAAGTCTGAAGCAAGTTACTCAAAACAAGTTTAAAGTAAACTTAAAGCTTATTTAGTGTAAAATAATATTTAAAATCAGCTACACTAAAAATTTTTTTAAAAGACTGGTTATGAAAAACAAAAAACCAAATACTTGTGTAAAATGGGCTAAAAATACAATCTACCTACACGACCAGATGTCCCAAGCCAAAGTAGTCCCCTTGAATGGAGCACAGTGCCACCAGAGTGAGCCGTGTGCTGGTCTCATCTCAGAAGGATGCATGGGAAAGTCAGGCCTGCCCTATATCTGATGCTCCCGTCCTATCTGTGTAAGCCTGACCAGTCCTGGCTGTGTAGGCCAAACCAGAAAAGAAACCCTTCTCCTTATCAACAGGGAAGGTAAAACACTCCTCACGTCTCACATGACAGGGCGATGGGTTCTCTTGCCCTGTGTGTGGGGGGTCTACTTCCAGATCAAAACTGTCTCAAACAACAGAGAGGTGAAGAGCAGTTACTATGTCCTCGGCAGCTCCTGAACTGACAGCTGAGGATGCTGTAGACAGGGGTATCTTGTACCTGCAACTGGTAGGGGACCAGAGTGATAGTTTCATGGGCTATGACCTTTACCTGCTTTCAACTCCTTCCTCTTCACAGAAGTTAATTCCAGTTTCCCTACCATAACCACACATTTCATGATGATAGGAGATGGCGAGGTACTCCATCATAGTGCCTACGGTTTTGGGGTGTTTATTCAGACCCTCAAAGCCATGTCTTTTAAAATTTTGCTAAACTTTATATGCCTCAGTACAGGAAGTGGGAGTGGGCGGGTAGGGGAGCAGGGCTGGGGGAGTGTATAGGGAACTTTCAGGATAGCACTTGAAATGTAAATAAAGAAAATATCTAATAAAAAAATAAAAAAATAAAAACTTTGCTAGACATTTCCATGAAAATGACTCAATTCCTCGTGACTCTGCATAAGCTATTTCCTCTGCCTAGAGAAGTCCCCTCCCCAGGAAGATACTTCTTGACTTATTTATCTTCTTTTGAGCCTTATCAGAAAAATGTAATCTTGCTGCTAAATCTTCCTTGAGCCCCGTACTTAAAATTGAGACCTTGATTTCTCTGTGTTCTATCCTTTCTTCAATCACCTGCTAAAATACTGCATGTTTTACTTAATTATTTCTATTTTTTAATTTAGAAATTAAATCAAATTTTATGAATTACTAATAGAAACAAAACTTTAAAAATTTGAACGTTTTAAAAATAAATGTAAACACTGCTTAAGTGGAGGTCTTTGTTTTGCTCATTTGAGAGCTTTCCAGATGAACGAGTTAATCGCAGTGGAATTAAGGACATGGGACTCAAATGAAAGGTGGACAGTAGAGCCACGTGGGCATTTGAGATTGGAATGGACACTGTAGGCCATAATGGTGACCCAGTAGCCTTCGGGGGTCTGTCACATTGTCGTTGGTAGAAAGGAGGTAATCTCAGTGAATGTCAGTTGGCCACCCTCTTAGGTAGATCCTATGAACAGATGTGACTTAAGAGTGTTCTAGTGTGTGTGTGTGTGTGTGTGTGTGTGTGTG
>LR750237.1:0-24443 GCA_902729485.2 Mus minutoides
GGTTTTTTGTTATTCCAGATGAACTTGCTAATTGTCTTTTCTAGATCCGTGAAGAATTGAGTTGGAATTTTGATGGGGATTGCATTGAATCTGTAGATAGCTTTTGGCAAGATAGCCATTTTTACTATTTTGATTCTGCCAATCCATGAGCATGGGAGATCCTTCCATCTTCTGAGATCTTCCTCAATTTCTTTCTTCAGAGACTTGAAGTTCTTGTCATACAAATCTTTCACTTCCTTCGTAAGAGTCACACCAAGATATTTTATATTGTTAGCGACTATTGTGAAGGATGATGTTTCCCTGATCTCTTTCTCAGCCAGTTCATCCTTTGTATAGAGAAAGGCCATCGATTTGTTTGAGTTAACTCTATATCCAGCTACTGCACTAAAGCTGTTGATCAGGTTTAGGAGTTCTCTGGTGGAGTTTTTGGGGTCACTTATATATACTATCATATCATCTGCAAATAGCGATAATTTGAGTTCTTCCTTTCCAATTTGTATCCCCTTGACCTCCTTTTGTTGTCAAAACTCTCTAGCTAGGACTTCAAGTTCTATATTGAATAGATAGGGAGAAAGTGGGCAGCCTTGTTTGGTCCCTGATTTTAGTGGGATTGCTTCCAGTTTCTCTCCATTTAGTTTGATGTAGGCCACTGGTTTGCTGTAGATTGCTTTTATCATGTTTAGGTAAGGGCCTTGAATTCCTGATCTTTCCAAGACCTTTATCATGAATGGGTGTTGGATTTTGTCAAATGCTTTCTCAGCATCTAAGGACATGATCATGTGGTTTTTATCTTTGAGTTTGTTTATATAGTGTATTACGTTGATGGATTTCTGTATATTAAACCATCCCTGCATTCCTGGGATGAAGCCTACTTGGTCCTGATGGATGGTCCTTTAGATGTGTTCTTGGATTCGGTTGGCGAGAAATTTGTTGAGTATTTTTGCATCGATATTCATAAGGGAAATTGGTCTGAAGTTCTCTATCTTTGTTGTGTCTTTGTGTGGTTTAGGTATCAGAGTAATTGTTGCTTCATAGAATGAATTGGGGAGTGTACCTTCGGATTCTATTTTGTTGAATAGTTTGAGAAGAACTGGAACTAGGTCTTCTTTGAAGGTCTGATAGAACTCTGCACTAAACCCATCTGGTCCTGGGCTTTTTTTGGTTGGGAGACTATTAATGATTGCTTCTATTTCTTAGGAGATATAGGGCTCTTTAGGTCATTAATCTGATCCTGGTTTAACTTTGGAACTTGGTATCTGTCTAGAAAGTTATCCATTTTATCCAGATATTCCAGTTTTTTTTGAATATAACCTTTTATAAAAGGATCTGATGGTGTTTTGAATTTCCTCAGGATCTGTTGTTATGTCTCCCTTTTCATTTCTGATTTTGTTGATTCGGATGCTATCCCTGTGCCCTCTAGTGAGTTTGGACAAGGGTTTGTCTATCTTGTTGACTTTTTCAAAGAACCAGCTCCTGGTTTGATTGATTCTTTGGATAGTTCTTTTTGTTTCCACATGGTTGATTTCACCCCTGAGTTTGATTATTTCCTGCTGTCTACTTCTCTTAGGTGACTTTGCTTCCATTTGTTCTAGAGCTTGCAGATGTGCTGCCAAGCTACTGGTATAAGCTCTCTCCATTTTTTTTTTTTTTTTTTTTTTTTTTTTGTAGGAACTCAGAGCTAGGAATTTACCTCTCAGGAATGCTTTCTTTGTGTCCCATAAGTTTGGGTATGCTGTGGCTTCATTTTCATTAAACTCTAGAAAGTCTTTAATTTCATTCTTTATTCCTTCCTTGACCAAAGTATCATTGAGTAGAATGTTGTTCAGTTTCCAAGTGAATGATGGTGTTCTGCTACTTAGGTTGTTATTGAACAGCAACCTTAGTCCATGGTGATCTGATAGGATGCATGGGACAATTTCAATATTTTTGAATCTGTTGAGGACTGTTTTGTGGCCAATTATGTGATCAATTTTGGAGAAGGTGCCATAAGGTGCTGAGAAAAAGGTATATCCTTTTGTTTTAGGATGAAATATTCTGTAGATATCTGTTAAATCCATTTGTTTCATAGCTTCCGTTAGTTCTCCTGAGTCTCTGTTTAATTTCTGTTTCAAGGATCTGTCCATTGATGAGAGTGGGGTGTTGAAGTCTCCCACTATTATTGTGTGAGATGTAATGTGTGTTTTAAGCTTTACTAAAGTTTCTTTAATGAAAGTGGCTGCCCTTGCATTTGGAGCATAGATATTCAGAATTGAAAGTTCCTCTTGGAAGATTTTGCCTTTGATGAGTATGAAGTGCCCCTCTTTGTCGCTTTTGATAATTTTGGGTTGAAAGTCTATTTTATTCGATATTAGAATGGCTACCCCAGCTTTTTTTTTTTTGGGCCGTTTGCTTGGAATATTGTTTTCCAGCCTTTCACTCTGAGGTGGTGTCTGTTGTTTTTCCTGAGGTGTGTTTCCTGCAGACAGCAAAATGTCGGGTCCTGTTTGTGTAGCCAGTCTGACAGTCTATGCCTTTTTATGGGAGAATTGAGTCCATTGATATTAAGCGATATTAAGGAACAGTAATTGTTGCTTCCTGTCATTTTTGTTTTTAGAGTTGGGATTCTGTTCTTGTGGCTGTCTTCTTTTAGGTTTGTTGAAGGATTATTTTCTTGCTTTATCTAGGGCAGAGTTTCTGTCCTTGTATTGGTGTTTTTCTGCTATTATCCTTTGAAGTGCTGCATTGGTGGAAAGATAGTGTGTGAATTTGAATTTGTCGTGGAATACTTTGGTTTCTCTGTCTATGGTAAATGAGAGTTTTGCTGGGTATAGTTGCCTGGGCTGGCATTTGTGTTCTTAGTGTCTGTATAATCTCTGTCCATGATCTTCTGGCTTTCATCGTCTCTGGTGAGAAGTCTGGAGTAATTCTAATAGGCCTGCCTTTATATGTTACTTGACCTTTTTCCCTTACTGCTTTTAATATTCTGTCTTTATTTAGTGCATTTATTGTTCTGATTATTATGTGTCGGGAGGAATTTCTTTTCTGGTCCAGCCTATTTGGAGTTCTGTAGGCTTCTTGTATGTTTATGGGCATCTCATTCTTTAGGTATGGAAAGTTTTCTTCTATAATTTTGTTGAAGATATTTGCTGGCCCTTTAGTTTGTGAGTCTTCCTTCTCATCTACTCCTATTATCCTTAAGTTTGGTCTTCTCATTGTGTCCTGGATTTCCTGGATATTTTGCGTTAGGATCTTTTTGCATTTGGCATTTTCTTTGATTGTTGTGTCTGTGCTACCTATAGAATCTTCTGTGCTTGAGATTCTCTCTTCTATCTCTTGTATTCTGTTGTTTATGCTCATATGTATGGTTCCTGATTTTTTTCTATGGTTTCTATCTCCAGGGTTATCTTAATTGTTTCAACTTCCATTTTTAGGTCCTGGATGGCTTTGTTGAATTCGATCGCCTGTTTGGTATTATTTTCTTGTATCTCTCTAAGCTGTTTATCTGTGATTTCCTGCATTTCCTTCTTATAGTCCTCCATCATCATCATGATGAGTGACTTTATATCCATGTCCTGCTTTTCTGGTGTGCTGTTGTATCTAGGACTTGATGTGGTGAGTGAGTTTGGATCTGGTGATGCCAAGTACCCTTAGATTCCGTTGCTTCTGTTCTTACGCTTGCCTCCTGCCATCTCTGCCCGAGGAGACCTGGCGTTCATGCAGACCAGAAAGGACCCGCTGATCTTCCCTGGGCCTTTATCAGTCTCCTGGCTGATGTCTCAAGTTCCACGAGTTTGGGCTGGAACAGAGGCTGTGTACCCCTGCTCACCTCATGTCCTGAGATAGCTTGGGGAGTCCCGAAAGAGCCTAGGAGATTGCACAGCACCTGTGGCCTGAGCCCTGAGCTCCTGATGTGATCTCAAAGTCCTGGATGTTGCTGGCCTCAGAGGAAAGATGGCATGGTGGAGGGTGCTCTGGCTGGGAGAGGCCCAGCCTCCGGTGGGGAGGAGTTCCTAGGTTCCTGCCCCTGCAGGCAACAGCTGCACCACTGCTCCCAAGACCACCGCTGCACTCCACTCACGCGTAACCCCGATGTGATCTTAAAGTCCTGGGGTGTTGGAAGCACAGGACAGGCCCTAGCTGTGTCCACTGGGCTCAGAGGAAAGATGGTGGGGTGGAGGGTGCTCTGGCTGGGAGAGGCCCAGCCTCCAGTGGGGTGGAGTTCTTGGTTCCTGCCCCTGCGGGCAACTGCTGACCCACTGCTCCTAAAACCACCACTGCACTCCACTCACGCGGAACCCTGATGTGATCTTAAAATCCTGGGGTGTTGGAAGCAAAGGACAGGCCCTAGCTGTGTCCACTGGGCTCAGAGGAAAGATGGCGGGGTGGGTGGTGCTCTGGCTGGGAGAGGCCCAGCCTCCGGTGGGGCGGAGTTCTCGGTTCCTGCCCCTGCGGGCAACTGCTGACCCACTGCTCCCAACACCACCTCTGCACTCCACTCATGGGTAACCTGATGTGATCTTAAAGTCCTGGGGTGTGTGGAGCACAGGACGGGCCCTAGCTGCTTCTGCTGGGCTCAGAGGAAAGGTGGTGGGGTGGGTCTAAGTTTTGTTTCTTGTGTGCTTAGTTTTGTTCTTTTTTTTTTTTTTTTTTTATGACTACAGATCTACTGTCTTACACGGCATCCAATTGTTAATAGAAAAGTTCCCCCTCAGATACAGCAATGGGGATTGTGCAACATTCAGAGACTATGTGTATAGTAGGACAGTATCCTGTAAAAGAAAAGGCTTAAAAATTCAGAGTGAATTATAATATTTTAACCCTTCTTAGTATATAATTAGGAGTATTCTACAGTTTATCTCACATGAGAAGTGTGTTAATGGTATACATAATAGTGTATTATTGTTGACCTTAATTTCTATCGTGTTCTCTCACTTTCCTTTTGCTCTGTTTAACCTTTACTCCAATGATTATACATTTACATTTTCTGTCTTTAAAATTTTTCTCTACATATGTATACTACTAAAAAGCAAACACATTTCTTGAAAATTTTGGAAAATTTTCAAATATTTCTACTGTCATATTTTTCTATGATATATTTTCAATAATACTCATTTTCAGTATTTTTATGTCTCATAGTTTTATTTTAGTTATATTATAATGTTAAGAATATTCAGCTTAGTACAGAATAGATTGTCACTTAATGTTAGCTAGTGATATGATATCATACAAAGGATATAATTTCATATTATAAAGGAGATGATTATCCCATATCAATTGTTTCAGCCAGCCACTAAAGATTCATATACCTAATGTGTAGGAGTACTTTTCTAATAACTACAAGCTAGATTATGTGTGAAACTCCTTTAGGTAAAAGTGAAACTTCTTTTAGTTAAAATTTATAAAAATCTTGGATCAGTTTGCCTTTAGATATTATAAAACATTTAAATATTCAAACCATGAAGGAGCCTCTGTGCAACCTCAGGGAGTCTCCTCATGAATCCTATGGGAACTGAAACAGTTCACAGCAAGAGAATCTTGGTTAGCTGTACCAAGAGACGGTAATATTCCAGCATATGAAAAAATTGGGGAACGCTCATAGCTCAGTATTCCAAAGTACTTACTAGTTACTAAAAAGTAATTTGTATTCTATTGGGTACAATTTGGAATGGGAAAATAACGGAAAAAATAAAGTCATATTTATTTTTGAGTAGATATTGGGAGGAATTCCAAGTATGCAAAAATTTAAAGGAGTAGAATAATAAATGCTAATGTAACTCTAACTTAGGACTATTGTGCTATTAATACATGTCCAAGCTTGCTGTATTTACTCTTTTCTTAATCCTTTACTAAATTTTATAGTCTGATTTAACACCCTAAAGTAAGATGAACAAAATTAGCATATGTGATTTGAAAATGAAGCCACAACATACCCAAACTTATGGGACACTGAAGGCAGTCCTAAGAGGAAAACTCATTGCACTGAGTGCCTCCAAAACGAAACTAGATAGAGCATACTCTAGTAACTGGATAGCACACCTAGAAGCTCTTGAACTAAAGGAAGCAAATTCACCCAAGAGGAGCAGTCAGCAGGAAATAATCAAACTCAGGGCAGAACTCAATCAACTAGAAACAAAAAGAACTATTCAAAGAATCAACCAAACCAGGAGCTGGTTCTTTGAGAAAATCAACAAGATAGATAAACCCTTTGCCAGACTCACTAGAGGGCACAGGGACAGTCTCTTAATTAACAAAATCAGAAATGAAAAAGGAGACATAACAATGGAACCTGAGATCCTACTACAAAAGGATATGCTCAACAATGCTAGAAAACATGGATGAAATGGACAATTTCCTAGACAGATACCAGGTACCAAAGTTAAGCCAGGATCAGATTAATAATCTAAACAGTCCCATTTCCCCTAAAGAAATAGAAGCAATCATCAATAGTCTCCCAACCAAAAAAAGACCAGGATCAGATGGGTTTAGTGCAGCGTTCTATCAGACCTTCAAAGAAGACCTAATTCCAACTCTCCTCAAACTATTCCACAAAATAGAGACAGAAGGTACTCTACCCAGTTCATTCTATGAAGCCAAAATTACTCTGATACCTAAAACCACACAAAGATCCAACAAAGAAAGAGACTTCAGACCAATTGCCCTCATGAATGTAGATGCAAAAGTACTCAATAAAATCCTAGCAAACTGCATCCAAGAACACATCAAAATGATCATCCATCATGACCAAGTAGGCTTCATCCCAGGAATGCAGGGATGGTTTAATATATGGAAATCTGTCATCGTAATCCACTATATAAACAAAATCAAAGACAAAAAACATATGATCATCTCCTTAGATGCTGAGAAAGCATTTGACAAAATCCAACACCCTATGATAAAAGTCATGGAAAGATCAGGAATTCAAGGTCCATACCTAAACATAATAAAAGCAATCTACAGCAAACCAGTAGCCAACATCAAACTGAATGGAGAGAAGCTGGAAGCAAACCCATTAAAATCAGGGACTAGACAAGGCTGAAAACTTTCTTCCTACCTATTCAATATAGTACTTGAAGTCCTAGCCAGAGCAATTCAACAACAAAAGGGGATCTAGGGGATACAAATTGGAAAGGAAGAAGTTAAAATATCACTGTTTGCAGATGATGTTATAGTATATATTCGGGCTCCAAAAATTCCACCAGAGAACTCCTAAACCTGATAAACAGCTTCACTGCAGTAGTTGGATATAAAATTAACTCAAATAAATCAATGCCCTTTCTCTACACGAAGAATAAAAGGGCTGAGAAAGAAATTAGGGAAACAACACCCTTCAAAATAGTCACAAATACTATAAAATCCTTGGTGTGACTCTAACTAAGGAAGTAAAAGATCTGTATGACAAGAACTTCAAGTCTCTGAAGAAAGAAATTTAAGAATATCTCAGAAGATGAAAGATCTCCCATGATCATGGATTGGCAGGATTAATATAGTCAAAATGGCTATCCTGCAGAAAGATATCTACAGATTCAATGCAATCCTCATCAAAATTCCAACTCAATTCTTAACTGAGGGCAATTTGGAAATTCATCTGGAATGATAAAAAACATAGGATAGCAAAAACTATTCTCAACAATAAAAGAACCTCTGGGGGAATCACCATGTCTGACATTAAGCTGTACTACAGAGCAATTGTGATAAAAAATGCATGGTACTGGTACAGTGACAGACAGATAGATCAATGGAGTAGAATTGAAGACCCAGAAATGAATCCACACACCTATGGTCACTTGATCTTTGACAAGGGAGCTAAAACTATCCAGTGGGAAAAGGACAGCATTTTCAACAAATGGTGCTGACACAACTGGCTGTTATCATGTAGAAGAATTCGAATTGATACATTCTTATCTCCTTGTACAAAGCTTAATCTAAGTGGATCAAAGACCTCCACATAAAACCAGAGACACTGAAATTTATAGAGGAGAAAGTGGGTAAAACCCTCGAAGATATGGGCACAGGGGAAAATTTCCTAAACAGAAGAGCAAAGGCCTGTGTAGTAATATCAAGAATTGACAAATGGGACCTTATAAAATTGCAAAGCTTCTGTAAGGCAAAAGACACAGTCAGCAAGACAAAAAGGCCACCAACAGATTGGGAAAAGATTTTTACCAATCCTAAATCTGATAGGGAACTAATATCCAACATCTACAAAGAGCTAAAGAAGCTGGAACAACAATATGAACTAACCAGAATCCCCAGAACTCGTGTCTCTAGCTCCATATGTAGCAGAGGATGGCCTAGTTGGCCATCATTGGGAGGAGAGGCCCCTTGGTATTGCAATCTTTATATGCCCCAATAATGGGGAACGCCAGAGCCAAGAAGTGGGAGTGGGTGGGCAGGGGAGTAGGGTGAGAGAGGGAGGAGGGAACTTTCGGGATAGCATTTGAAATGTAAATTAAGAAAATATCTAATAAAAAATTGAAAGAAAAAAAAAAAAAGAAAAAGAAAAGCTACACTTCAAAGACACATTAAACAAAACATTCCTTTTCCATGACTGTGGATGGCAATTGCAAAGATTTATTGGTCCCAAAAATCCTAGGGAAAACCATAGCATTCACACTAAGGGGTACTAGAAGTGGGAGAAAACAAACTGAATCCAGGTGATAGAATGGTAATGATTATCAAAATCACCCGTGCACATCACTGCCCATTGGTCTTTAGTAATTATGGCTTCTGGTTGTTTATTATCAAAATCACCTGTCATCCTAAATTCAACTTCAAAGGTACCACTTAACTTACTGGGGTTGCCCTCAGACATCAGGAGCCTTAATCTGCCTTGTCTCATACAGGGAACTTCCTGCTTTAAAAATATCTTCCCCCACGACTTACTGTGGACCCTTTTGCTGCTTCTTGTGTCTTCTGACTTCTGACATCAAGGATTCCTCCTGCCTCTGCCTCCTTCAGCAAATCCTACAGGTGTGTACCACCACTACCGGCCTGAAGCACCCAGCCTAGGCCTCACTGCCCGCGGATTGGTCTAGCTACCTCTAGAGCTCTGGGAGAGTGGCCTGGTGCCTCAGCACTCACTGGTGCTGGTTCTATATGGTGTCCTGGAGAGCCCAGCCTTGGCTTGGCCTTCCGCTGTTGGCTGCTGCCTCCAGCCGGCCCTCAGGCAATTTCTGCCTGGCTGCAGTTCTCAGTGTATTCCCTTCAGACCAGCAGCACCTGCTTTCTCTCTGGCCGCCTGCTTTCCCAGTCTCACTCTGCACCAGCTGAGTCCTCATTTTCCCTTCCCATATGGGCCATCAATTGGCTCCGGCCTGCATGGCTCCCAAGATAGGAATAAACAACAAGGGGGAGCTGCACCTCGGGTTCAAGGCAGCTTGCCTGAGAGTGAGGTGGCTTTATTTTGCTTCTCTCTCTCTCTCTCTCTCTCTCTCTCTCTCTCTCTCTCTGTCTGTCTCTCTCTCTCTCTCTGGTATCACACAGCTGCAGCCATTCACTCACTCTGTTCTCTCCTCTGCTGGCTGGCTAATGCTGGTGCTGCTCTCCTCATCTGCTGCTCTCTGGCCTAACACTCCTGGTGCTCTCCTATGCTGGTGCTCCCTAACACTGGTCGGTCTCCTCATCTGGTCTCTCTCTGCTATGCTAGTCTCTGGTCTCTGGCCCACCTCATCTGGGGTTGCCCTCAATTTATACTCCCATTCTCAGGCCACCTCACACCACCCAATCATAGATGCCCACATCCAAGGCAGCATGCAGGATTGGCTGATAGATTGGTATGCAGGATGTTGCACTAATCTCTCCAATGAGTTACGCATGCTGCTTTTATTGCGCATGACTGAAAGTGGGATAAACAATCGAGGTCACGGGGCTTAGCATAAAGCCAGGCGCCATCTTTGGCCCATGCTGCCGCATCCACTCCCCACATGCATGGTTATGTTTTTTTTTTTTTTTTTTTTTTTTAAATAGTTACATATTAGTAGAATTTCTGCAATATATGGTATAAGTATGTTTATTTTTTAAAGCATGTGACCAAATTAGTGGTATTAAAACAATTAAGAGTTTCCCCCAACCATCTTCCTTTCTTTCTGAGTCCTTGGAGGCAACCCTAGCTACCTTGAGAAACCTTCTATCTCTGGTCTACTTCTATTCTCCTGCTACCTCTCTGCTACTCTTTTTTTTTTTTTTTTTTTTTTTTTTTTTTTTTTTTTTCGAGACAGGGTTTCTCTGTATAGCCCTGGCTGTCCTGGAACTCACTTTGTAGACCAGGCTGGCCTCGAACTCAGAAATCTGCCTGCCTCTGCCTCCCGAGTGCTGGGATTAAAGGCGTGCGCCACCACGCCCGGCTCTGCTACTCTTAATTACACATGCACAGGCAGAACTATACAGGCCTGTGGATCCTGAAACATACAGACCTGCTGATCTGGAGCCATACAGCCAAATGTTATCCATCAGATATCTGCCACATCAGGACCATTGGCATTAATGCTCATCCTAATACCTACTACAAAAGGAACATTCAGGGACCAAAGCCATCCAGACTGTTAAAGGACCTCTAAAGAACACAATCAACAAAAGTCATGGTAAAGTGATACTTCCAGAGCACAGCTACTCTACTATAGAAAACTTTGGATATCTTAACACAACCAAAACACTAGAAAATGATCTTAAACCCAATCTTATAAAGATGGTGGAGATTTTTAAAGATGAAATGAATAAATCCCCTAAAGAAATAGAGGAAAATACAATGAAACAGCTAGAGGTCATTTAAAAAGAAGTGAACAAATCCCTTAAAGAAAGAGAGGATAATAAAATTAAACAAGTAAAGAAAATAAGTAAACCTGTTCAAGACCTAAAAAGGGAAATGGAAGCAATAAAGAAAACACAAACTGAGGAAATTCTGCGATAGAAAACCTAGAAAAGAGGACAGAAATAACATATGTGTACATCACGAACAAAATATATGAAAGGGAAGACAGAATCTAAGACGTAGAAGACACAAAAGAATAAATTGATACATCGGTCAAAGAAAATGTAAAATCTAAATAATTCCTGATATAAAACATCCAGGAACTCTGAGATAACCCGAAAAGACCTAACCTAAGAATGACAGGAATAACAGAAGGTTGTGTTTTGATTATAATGTAGTGGGAGGATTTTCTTTTCTGGTAGCAGTTCCAAGGCCCAGAAATTATTTTATTATATTTTTAAAATAAAATTATAGAAGAAAAAATTCCCAACCTAAAGAAAGAAGTGTTTATAAACATGTAAGAAGCTCATGTAATACCAATAAGCCTGGACCAGAAATGAAAATCTTCCTACTACAAGTGATAGCACATGTTGGTGAGGACATGGAAAAATAGGAACATTTCTCCATTCCTGGTAGAAGTCAGAACTTGTACACCCACCTTGGAAATTAATTTGACAGTTTCTCAGAAAACTGAGAATAGTTCTTCCTCAAGACCCAGCTATATCACTCCTGGGCATATATCCAAAAAGTCCTACACCATCCCACAAAGACACTTGCTCAGCTCTGTTCATAGCAGCTTTATTCGTAATAGCAAGAAATTGAGAACATCCTATATGTTCCTTAATTGAGGAACGGATAACATAATTGTGATATATCTGCACAATGGAAAAGTATGCAGCTATTAGAAACAACGACATCATGAATTTTGCAGGCAAACAGATGGAACTTGAGAATTTTATCCTGAGTGAGGTAACACAGACACAAAAGAACATGCATGGTATATACTCACTGATAAATGGATATTTGCCATGAAGTTGTGGATGGGCCTGGTGCTGTTTGTACTTTGATGCTAATTCTGCTGTCCTGGGAGGGGTTGCAGACAATGAGTGAGTCACCTACTTAGTTGACTTTGGGTAAACCAATCTTCTAATGAATAAAAGAGCCAATCACTGGGCTGGTAGGAGGGATTTCTAGGTTGGATGGAGGAAGAGAGGAAGAAGGAGAGAGTTAGTTCTTTGGGAAAAGCTGTCCCCACTCCTAGGGGACAGCTATGAGTGTCACCCGATTTTAATAGCAGATCCATCAGGATTTGCCACTGGAGGATTTAGAGTTAATAAGGCTTAAAAGATTAGGATTTTAGTTGCTACAAAAGCAATTGAGTTACTGTCCTTTCTGAACTAAATTTGTGCTGTGTTTTCCTTCACACAGAGTCTCACAGGGTTCAAGGGAGAAAAGTACAACAGCAAAGTGTGGGTTTGCATGAAGTGCACCACAAAGGCTGTGGGGGATTTGAATCAAGGGGTTTGGCATGGTAGTGAGCCACCAGTGGGAACTTAGGAAGCTGGTTGGAGATGTTTCAGGAGCTCCAAGTCAGAGAGTCCACAGGAGAGTCCACATAAAAACATTTCCCACTAGTGCACGGCCAGCCAGGCCACCGGGGCAGAGAGTTACCAGCACAAGCAAGAAACATACGGGTTTTTTTGTTTGTTTGTTTGTTTTGTTTGTTTGTTTGTTTGTTTTCATATTTCCGGCAACAGAATAGAATGCCTATGATATGCCTCATAGACCCAAAGAAGGTAGACGAAAGGAGGGCCCAAGTAAGAATTTTTGTATCATACTTAGAAAGTGAATAAAATATTCATCGAAGCAGATAGAGGGAAGTGGTTAGAGAGGGGATGGGCAAGGAAATGGGGGTGAGGTGTGGGGAGGGACAGGAGGGATGGACAAATATCTGCAACTGACAGAGGTGGGGAGGTGGGGGAATCCCAATGATGTAAGAAAGACCTGGCATGGGGAGGTGCCTAAAAATCAATAGGGGTGACTATAGCTGTGACTCACAGCACTGGCGATATGGAACCTAAAGACTCCACTTCCAGTAGCTAGGCAGGAACCCCCAGTGGAGTGATACAGACACCAACCCAACCGCAAAAATTTTGACCACTAAATTATCCTGTGTACAAGAAATGCAGGGACAGATAATGGAACCAAGAATGAGTAAATGGCCAATCAATAACTGGCCCAATTTGAGACCCATACCATGGGCAAGCACCAATCCATGGCATATTTGATATGTTTGCAGACAGGAGCCTAGCATGGCTGTCTTCTGAGAGGCTCCATGCAGCAGCTGACTCAGGGATACAGACACCGACAAGCCAAACAATGGATGGAGCTTGAGTACTCTTATGGAAGAGTTGGAGGAAGAGTTTTGGGCCCAGAAGGACAACTCCATAGCAATGCCAACATAGTCAACTCAGCTAGATCCTTAAGGCTCTCAAAGACTGAACCACCAAGCAAAGAACATATGGGGCTGGACCTAAGCCCCCTGCACACATGTATCAGATGTTAACCTTGGTTTTCATGTGGGTCCTGAACAGCAGAAGCAGGGGCTATCCCCAAATCAGTTTCTTGTCTGTTGGACATATTCTCCTAGTAGGACTGCCTGGTTTGGCCTCAGTATGAGGGGATGCATGTAGTCCCAGAGAGACTTGATGGACCAGAGTGTGGGAATACCTGGGGGGTGGGGGGGCATCCAGCCTCTCAGAGAAAAAGGGGAAGGGTAGGAAGACGATTGGGTGTCGGGGAGAAGGATATGAAGTGAATAAATGAAAATCTTTGTACTCTTAAACGGAATATTTAGACTTTTAACAGTTATTTTCATATTTTTAATTGATAAACAAAATGTGAGTATCTTTACTGGGTCCATTGCCTTTGCTATATTACCTGTAAGGAAAGGAAGGTTAATTTAATGCATTTCTATTTGAATTATATTAAGTGTCCATTTTACTTTGTGCTTTTATTTCTGTTGAATTGATGCTTGTGTACTTAACATAATTCAGGTAAAATTTTTATCTGGGTATATATTTTGAAAATATTTCCTTGCTGACTATGCTTGTCTTTTCAATTTTGTCTCATTCCCTTTTAATCAAGTTCAATTTATCTACTGTTACAATGAAAAATATTTTCCATTGCCTTTCTATGAAACCCTTGTGCTCTACTTTCATTTATTTCCTTTGAAATATATTTATAAAAAAAGGATACATGGGGAAGAAAGTGGTTTATTTCAATTTCAATTCCAGTTTGCAGCATATTGTTAGGGGAAGTCACAGCTGAAACTTCAAAGAGATAAGAACATCTCACATTTGACATCAAGCACAGAGTAAAATAAATTGATATATGCCTACATGCTTGCTGTGATCTGCTTGACATTTAAAAAAATAAATTATCTATGCTTACATTAATTTTTAAATTATTTTTTGTTTGCCTATTTGTTTTCTTGTCTGTTTTCCTTTTTTTATTTTTCCCACTTTCTTTTATCTTTATTATTAGATATTTTCTTTATTTATGCTTCAAATGTTACCCCTCTTTCTGGTTTCATCTCCAAAAAATTCCCCATCCCTTTCCCCCTTCCCCTGCTCACCAACCCACACATTCCTGTTTCCTGGCCCTGACATTCCCCTGCACTGGGTTTTAGAGTCTTCACAGGACCAAAGGCCTCTCCTCCCATTGATGACTGACTAGGCCATCCTGTGCTACATATGCATCTAGAGATGTGAGTCCCACCATGTGTGAGAATCCCCTTCTGTATTTGTCATGCTCTGGAAGATTCTCTCAGGAGAGAACAATATCAGGTTCCTGTCAGCGAGCACTTGTTGGCATCCACAACAGAATTGGTTTTGGTGATTGTATTTGGTATGGATCTCAAGCTGAAGCAGTCTCTGGATGGTCATTCCTTCATTTCCTGCTCCACAGTTTGTCTCTGAAACTTCTTCCATGGGTATTTTGTCCCCCCTTCTAAGAAGGATAGAAGTATCCACACTTTGGTCTTTCCTCTTCTTGAGTTTCACTTGGTTTGAGAATTGTATCTTCTGTATTCTGAGCTTCTGGGCTAATATCCACTTCTCAGTGAGTACATATCATGTGTGTTCTTTTGTGATTGGGTTACCGCACTCAGATAATATCCTGCAGGTCCATCCATATCTAAGAATTTCAGAAAACTAGATACACTGAAACTTATAGAGGAGAAATTGGTGAAAAACTTCGGACATATGGGCACAGGGGAAAAAATTCCTGAACAGAACACCAATGATTTGTGCTGTAAGATCAAGAATCAACAAATGGGACCTCATAAAATTGCAAAGGATCTCTAAGGCAAAAGACATTGTCAATAAGACATAAAGGCAGCCAACAGATTGGGTAAAAGATCTTTACCAATCCTAAATCTGATAGGGGGCTAATATCTAATATATACAAAAAAAATCAAGAATTTAGACTCTAGATAAGCAAATAACCCTATTAAATAATGGGGTACAGAACTAAACAAAGAATTCTCAACTGAGGAATACCGACTGGCTGAGAAGCATCTGAAAAAATGTTCAACATCCTTTGTTATCAGGGAATTGCAAATCAAAACAACCTTAAGATTCCACCTCACACCTGTCAGGATGGCTAAGTTCAAAAACTCAGGTGACAGCAGATTCTGGTGGGTATGTGGAGAAAGAGGAACACTCCTCCACTGCTGGTGGGATTGCAAGTTGGTATAACCATTCTGGAAGTCAGTTTGGCAGTTCCTCAGAAAACTGGACATAGTACTACCTGAGGACCCAGCAATACCATTCCTGGGCATATACCCAGAAGATGCTCCAACATGTAATAAGGACACATGCTGCACTATGTTCATAATAGACTTATTTATAATAGCCAGAAGCTGGGAAGATCCCTGATGTCCCTCAACAGAGGAATGGATACAAAAAATGTGGTACATTTATACAATGGAGTACTACTCAGCTATGAAAAACAATGGATTAATGAAATCCTCTTTTATTTTCTATGTGTGTCACCAACCCATGATTTGGAACATGCTCTGAAAACCTCTATATTGAGTTAAAAACCACAGAGAATTTTTGAACTCTTTGTGCTATTAATCTAAAACAACTATGTGAATTTGTTTTTCATAAAGTACTTTCATTCCAAATCTTTACATGTTCATACAATATTTATATTACTTATATGCATGCTCATTAACTTGATTATCTTCTAAAGTTATTTTGTATATTCTAAGTTGTTTAATCCACTATATACTTATAATATACCTATCTATCAAGTAAGCTGATTGATGGTACCTTTACCTTGATATCACCTTGTAGAAAATATTGAAGTCTTGAATTCTTGACCCACATCTTAATTATTTGTCTTTATCTAGCTTTTCATTTGATATGATTAAGTTTTAAATTTTAGTCCAAGAGCATTTTATGTTTAATCAAATATGTAACTAAATAACCTGTATTTTATGATATAAAATTTATTTTGGCACTTTCCTAGATATGAGATATAATGGCCAAATTCTTTTGTTGTTGTTGTTGTTGTTGTGTTGCTTTGTTTTGTTTTGTTGTTTTTTCAAGACAGGGTTTCTCTGTATAGCTCTGACTGTCCTTTGTAGACCAGGCTCCCTCGAACTCAGAGATCCACCTGACTGCCTCCCAAGTGCTTGGACTAAAGGCATGTGCCACCATGCCCAGGTGGCCAAATTCTTTTTATGTATATATAATAATACAAACTTTTGCTCACAAGTTAAAAAAAATAGATCAGATAACCAATTTAAATATATCTACACTCCAATAATTAAGTCTCCTGACTGATTAATGCCCAGGGTCAAAAGGGTTTAGCACAGATTTCTACTAGGTAGAATTAATATCAATACTCCTCAAATTATTACACCACAAATGAAAATAAAAAATATTGTATAACTTGTTATGTAAAGCCATTATTATCCTGATAACTAAACCACAAAAGACCAAACTAAGAAAGAGCATTACAGAAGTTTCTCTTATGAATATAGATGCAGAAATTCCCAATGAAATAGTTGTAAACCAGACCTAACAACGTACCAAAATTATCATCTATCAGGATTAAATAGATTTCACTTCACAGACACAGGGATAGCTCAACATACATAAATCTACTAATTAAATCAGATTGAAGGACAAAAATCATCTGATCATCTCATTAAATACAGAAAGTTTCTGTGACATAATTTAACAATCTTTATAATAAAAGTTATGGAAGGATTAGGAATACAAAGTATACACATCAACATACTAATGACAGTTTGTAGAAAATACATAGCTAACAGAAACTCAAAAGTAGAGAAACTCAAAGCAACTCCACTAAAATTAAGAACAAGACATAGTTGTTCTCTTTACCTTTTTAATATAGCAATTGATGTATTAGCTAATAGAATAAATTTACCAAGAAGATACAGTGAAAGTGTATTTATTTGCAGATGATATGATAGAATATATATGTGAATTAAAAGATCCACAGGAAAAGTTATATAGCTAATCACTTTCAGCATAAGAGCTGGATAAAATGTTAACTCAGAAAGACCAGTTATCTTCTTATATAAAAATAAAAACAAACAGCTAAAGAAATTGGGCTAATAACACCATTCAGAATATTAAATAAAAGTAAATAAATAAAATATCTTGAGGTAACTCTAAACAACCAAATGAAAGACTCATATGAAAAATGAAAAAGTAAATGAAGAAAATATCAGAAGATGGAAATATTGTCAACCAGTAGTATTAATATAGTAAAGGTGGCTATTTTATAGAAAGTAACCTACAGATTAATTGGAATCCTTAAGAATATTCTAAATCAATTATCTACAGAACTTTAAAAAATACTTTACAATTTTATATAGAAATGCAAAAACCCAGGATTGTGAAAAATTACTGAATAATAATGGAATTGCTGGAGGTATCAGTAACTTTTCCTCCAATTGTATTATAGAGCTATAGTACTAGAAAGAGGATGTTGTTGGTATAAGAACATACATGTTGCTTAAGGGAAAAGAATTGAAGAGTCAGACACGATTCTACACAAGTATGGACACATGAAGTTTGGTAAAGAAGACATAAATACAACCTGATTGCCCGAATGTCGAAGAATACAAAAAGATCCATATTTACCACTCTGTGCAAACCCAACTCCAAATGGATCAAAGGCCTCAACATAACACCAGACATGCTGAATACGATAGAAGAGAAGTGGGAGATTATTCTTCAACTCCTTGGCATACACAGTGCAAGAGTTTTTGAACAGGATAAGAAAATCACAGGCTTTAAGACCACAATTAATAAGTGAGACTACATGAAACTGAAAACCTTCTCTGACAGAGGAAACCATCATTGAAACAAAATAACAGCCTACAATATGAGAAACAATCTTTATCAACTGTATATCTGATAGAGGGATATGATCATATATCATCATATAGAGGGATATGATACATGTATGTGTGTGTGTGTAACAATGAACATCAGGAAAGCAAATAACTCAATTTAAAAATGGGTTACAGTGAGTGCAAATCTAGTGACTTCTTTTGTGATTGGGTTATCTCACTAAGGATGATATCCTCCTGATATATCCATTTGCCCAAGAATTTAATAAATTAATTGCTTTTAATAGCAGAGTAGTACTCCATTGTGTAAATGTACCACAATTTCTTTATCCATTCCTCTGTTGAGGGACATCTGGGTTCTTTCCAACTCTGACTATTATAAATAAGGCTGCTCTGAACATAGTGGAGCATTTGTTTGTAAACCAATCACAAAAGAAGTCACTAAATTTGCACTACTGATAAGTGGATATTAGCACAGAATCTTAGAATACCCAAGATACAAATTTGCAAAACACAAGAATATCAAAAAGAATGAAGACGAGTGTGTGGATACTTCATCCCTCCTTAGAATAGGGATCAAAATACCCATGAAAGGAGTTACAGAGAGAAAGTTTGGAGCTAAGACAAAGGATGAATTATCCAGAGACTACCCCACCCAGGGATCCATCCCATAATCAGTCACCAAACTCAGACACTATTGCATATGACAGCAAGAGTTTGCTGAAGGGACCCTGATATAACTGTCTCATATGAGGCTATGCCAGTGCCTGGCAAATACAGAAGTAGATGCTCACAGTCATCTATATGATGGAACACAGGGCCCCCAAAGGAGAACTTAGAGAAAGTAGCCCAGGAGCTGAAGGGGTCTGCAACCCTATAAGAGGAATAACAATATGAACTAACCAGAACCCCAAGAGCTCTTGTCTCTAACTGCATATGTAGCAGAAGATGGCCTAGTTTCCCATCATTGGGAAGAGAGGCCCCTTGGTCTTGCAAACTTTATATGCCCCAATATAGGGGAACACCAGGGCCAAGAAGTGGGAGTGGTTGGGTAAGGGAGCAAGGTGGGGGGAGGGTAGAGGGAAATTTCTGGATAGTATTTGAAATGAAAATTAAGAAAATATCTAATAGAAAAAAATGGGATACAGATCTAACCAGAAGTTTCAAAAGAGAAAATACTAACAGTTAAGAAACACTTAAAAGTTCAACATAATAATCATCAGAGAAATCCAAATAATAATAATTATAAAAAAGTTATTTAATCTTACACCAGTTATAATGATTATGAAACATAAAAGCAATAACACTCATGCTGAAGTGGAGGATGTGTAGCACAGTGAACACTCATCTGTTACTGATGGCAGTGTGCAACTCTTTTTGGAAGTCAGTATTATAGTTCCTCAAAAAAGGGAAGAGAGAGAGAGAGAGAGAGACAGAGAGAGAGAGAGAGAGACAGAGAGACAGAGAGAGAGGGAGGGAGACAGACAGAGACAGAGAGAAGAGAGACAGAGAGGCAGAGAGACAGAAAGAGATTTTACTTCATCAAAAACAGGGAATTCAGAGAGAGATACGTTAGAGATCATAGGGATGAATTTTCTAAATTCCTTCATAGAACTCCTTATTGTGTCTATTAATTCCTATATTTCATAGACTTAAAACACAATTATATTTACTTAATATAACCAAGTGTTCTTTAAAAAAACAGTTTAGTGTCTTTGACCTGATATCAAACACTTAGATAGCTGTAGTCGTACATTAATTTGCATGTGTATATGTTTTATATAAAATAAATTTTTGCCTAAGAATAACAGTCTGACAAAAACATTGTCCTAAGTGAGTTTTTCTGTAAAATTGACTATAAAATGAACTGATTGTTGGTGATAATATGTAAAATGTAGTTTTTTTGAAATGTATGCATCACAAAATTTCTAAAACTCTCAAATTTGTAGAAAAAAATTGAGATTGGTTTTAGAATTTTGATAAAATATATTTAAAACTTAGAAAGTAATTTAGTTAATTTTGAGTTGTTCTGTCTTGAAGAAATGGTATTTCATGTCATTTAAATGATAACTTTGGGTTTTAAGGTTTTCATTCAATGATACTGAGGACATTTTGAGCTACTTGCAGAACCTATGCTTGTTCTATCTTCATGTAATGCTTCTTCAAATACTTTGTGTACAGGATCACAGAAATCATATTGTTTATATGTATAGTATACCATATATTAACAATAAAACAATTCTATGCTCAATTTAAGATAAATATTAAAATCATTGATTAAATTATAGTGTATGAAGTAATTTTAGCAATTCCTATGTTGGTCAAGATAGTTTTAATTTTGAAGAAGATTTGTGTGTGTGTGTGTGTGTGTGTGTGTGTGTGTGTATGCATATGTGTGTCTGTGTGTGTGTGAGTATGTGTTTTTTAGAAATAACCAATATAAAACTTAAGGAGCTATAGAAACACTGGGCTATATTTATTTTATTATTAAATTTGAGTCCAGGCAGATGTGTTTTATTCTCAGTGTTTCCAGGATTTGTGAATCATTTTCTTTGAGCCTCAAAAATATTCATAACCACAAACAAATTAAATGTTGACTCAAAATAAAATCTATATATAACCTAATTTTCAGTTGATTCAGCTTGATGAAGAATATCTCCTTTCTGTTTTCTTAATTACATGCACATTTTCTAAATTTTTCATTTGAAGACAGTTTTTAATTCAGTATGCTAAACTTGAAAACATTATTTACCAAACACAAGACATTTTGCATTTCCAATAAATGAGATTTTTTAAATGTCTTGGTATTGGCAGAATAGCAATTATAACACAAAATAATATCCATCATTTATTACAATATAATATCTAGCAGAAAATTCCTACTAAAACCTCTAATGTTGCTTAAATTAATGTTTAAATTTTAAATTTTTGATAGGTATTTGTCTCTATTGTAGATAACATACTTAGTGGTCATGAGGCTTTTGATTTATTCCTCAGCATTACTAAAATATAGAATAAAAATTCACATCTCAAGCTGGGCGTGGTGGTGCATGCCTTTAATCCCAGCACTCGAGAGGCAGAGGCAGAGGCAGAAAGATTTCTGAGTTCAAGGCCAGCCTGGTCTACAGAGTGAGTTCCAGGACAGCCAGGGGGATACAGAGAAACCCTGTCTCGAAAAACAAAAACAACAACAACAAAAAAATTAACATCCCCAAAGAAATGAAAAAGATAAATAAAGAGAATTTATTTCCAGTAATAATGAAAATAGAAAACTGAATATTTTACATAAAAATACACTATTAAGGATATTGATCAGCTTCATGGACACTAGTGTTTTAGGAATGAGCTTACATGAAAACATACATACAAAAAGTATCTCACAGTCCTTCTGGTCTGAGCTGGTGCCATGAGCAGAACTTGGGTGCTGGTTACACACCACCCAGCTCCAAACACCCAGAAGAAGCTTGATTCCCAGGTGCTCTAATATGCCAGGATCACAGGATCTCAAGAATTTGGTCACACCCAGAGAAAGCTTGAATCCCAAATGCTCTGACATACCCAGGATCTCATCATCACAGGATCCCAGATTCACAGGAAGACATAGACGGCTGGACTCTGAGGAGTTCTGATACAAACAGGATCACAGGAGGGACAGGCTACAGTCAGAGACAGCAGGGAAAGGCACATTACACATAACCAGCTGGGGAGAGGCATGTGCAAGAACATAAGCAACAGAAACCAAAGTTATTTGGCATCATCATAACCCAGTTCTCCCACCACAGCAAACCTTGAATAAACCCATCACACTGGAAAAGCAAGATCCAGATTTAAAATCATATCTCCTGTTGATTATAGAAGACTTTAAGGACATAATTCCCTTAAAGAAATAGAGAACAACACAGGTAAACAGGTAGAAGCCCTTAAAGAGTAAAGGCATAAACCCCTTAAAGAAAGACAGGAAAAGAAACTAAAACACGTGAAGGAATCAAACAAAACCATACAGTATCTAGAAATGGATATTAAAAACAATAAAGAAATCACAAAGGAAGATAAAAAATCTAGAAAAGAGATCAGAAGTCTGAAATGAATACCAACAGAATACAAGAGATAGAAGAGAGACTTACAAGAGTAGAAGATACCATAGAAAATATTAACACACTGGTCAAAAAAATACAAATTGTAAAAAGCTCCTAAATCAAAATATCCAGTAAATACAGGCCACAATGAGAAAATGAAAACTAAGAATAATAGAAATGGAAGAAGGTGAAGAATTCCCAGAACAAAGGGCCAGAAAACATCTTCAGTAAAATCATAGAAGAAAACTTCCCTAACCTAATGAAAGAGATGCCTATAAACATACAAGAAGCATACAGAACTCCAAACAGATGGGACCAGAAAAGAAATTCCTCCCTTCTACATAATAGTCAAAACAGCAAATGCACAAAACAAAGAAAGAATATTAAAAGCAGTAAAAGGAACAGGTCATGTAACATATAAAGGCTGACCTATCAAAATGTCAACAGATTTCTTTACAGAGACTAAGAAAGCCTGAAGGCCAGCACCAGGTCACCTTGGGCACAGGGTTGAGGGACACTCACAAGGTCCCTAGAAGACTCTCCAAGCAATCTTGTGACCACTGCTGAGTGGAATGCAACTTCTGTTCCAATCCAATAATGGGACCAGAGGCAGCATTGGGGAAAGCAGAGGATCGGCCAGACCAGGGGCACAGGTCCCTTCCGGTCAGTGCCAGCACCAGGTCACCTTTGGGTGAAGGGTAGGCAGACACCCTCACGGTCCCTAGAGGACTCTCCATGCTTGTAACATGCCCAGGATCATAGGACAACAGTATCCCAGGATAACAGGAGCTGGGTCAAACCAGTATTACAGGGTCTCAGTGGAACTTGATTGCAAATAATTCAGACATACCCAGAATCTCAGGTTCGCAGGAGCCCACAAACAAAGGATCACAGTGAAAGCTGGACTCTGAAGAGTCCAGAATCAACTGGGATCATAAGAAGAACAGGCTTTAATCAGCTATATTGAGGACAGCAAGCTCTTGAGATAATCCAATAGCAGGAGGCAAGCTTAAGAACAGAAGCAACAGAAACCAAGGTTACTTGGCATCATCAGAACCAAACACTCCCACCATGGCAAGTCATGGATACACCATCACACCAGAAAAGCAAGACATGGATCTAAAGTCACTCCTCATGATGATGATGAAGGACAATAAGAAGGAAATACAGGAAAACACAGGTAAACAACTAGAATCATTTAAAGAGGAAACACAAAAATCCCTTAGAGAGTTACAGGAAAACAATACCAAACAGGCAATGGAATTGAAGAAAACCATACGGGATCTAAAAATGGAAGTAGAAACAATAAAAAAAAAAAACCCAAAAGGAGATAACCCTGGAGATAGAAACCATAGGAAAGGAATCAGGAACCATAGATACTAGAATCTGCAACAAAATACAAGAGATGGAAGAGAGAATCTCAGGTGCAGAGGATTCCATAGGAATCATGAACACAACAATCAAAGAAAATGCAAAATGCAAAAAGATCCTAACTCAAAACATCCAGGAAATCCAAGACACAATGAGAAGACCAAACCTACAGATAATAGGAGTAGATGAGAATGAAGACATTCAATTTAAAGTGCCAGCAAATATCTCCAAAAAAATTATAGAAGAAAATTTCACCTAAACAAAGAGATACCCATAAATATACAAGAGGCCTACTGAAGTCCCGATAGACTGGATCAGAAAATAAATTCTTCACGACACATAATAATCAGAACAACAAATACACTAAATAAAGACATAATGTTTAAACAGTAAGGGAAAAAGGTCAAGTAACATATAAAGGCAGGACTATTAGAATTACTCCAGACTTCCCACCAGAGACTATGAAAGCCAGAAGATCATGGATGTTATATAGACACTAAGAGAAGACAAATGCCTTGGTGACAAAGACAGACACTACCTCAGAGTAAAATGCTAGAAAACAAATTTCCAAGCTAATGATCCCAAGAAAGAAGCTAGAGATATTAGCCAATCTAATATCCTAATATCGAATAAAATTGACTTTAAATTTAAAGTTATCAAAAAAGATAAGGAGGGACACTTCATACTCATCAAAGGTAACATATACCAAGATGAGCTCTCAATTCTGAACATCTATGCTCCAAATGCAAGGGCACCAACATTCATAAAAAAAAAAAAAAAAAAAAAAAAAAAAAAAAAAAAAAAAAAAAAAAAAAAAAAAAAAAAAAAAAAAAAAAAAAAAAAAAAAAAAAAAAAAAAAAAAAAAAAAAAA
>LR750237.1:25072-85153 GCA_902729485.2 Mus minutoides
GGCTAAAATCAACCAAGTCAAAATAAAAAGAACTATACAAATCATCAACCAAACAAGGAGCTGGTTCTTTGAGAAAATCTCACCAAAATAGATAAACCCTTAGCCAGACTAACTAGAGAGCACAGAGACAGTTGCCTAATTAACAAAATCATAAATGAAAAAGGAGGCATAACAGAAACTGAGGGAATCAAAAAAAAAAAGTCATCATATACTACTACAAAAGCCTTTACTCAACAAAACTGGAAAACCTGGATGCAATGGACAAATTTCTAGACAGATGCCAGGTACCAAAGTTAAATCAGATCAGATTAATGATCTAAACTGTCTGATATCCCCTAAAGAAATAGAAAGAGTAATTAATAGTCTCCCAACCAAAGGAAAAAAAGAAAAAAAAAAACTGCAGGACCATATAGGTTTAATACAAAGTTCTAACAAACCATCAAAGAAGACATAATAACAATATTCCTCAAATTATTCTATGAAGTTGTAATTACTCTGATACTCAAACCATGCACATGCAAAGACCTAACAAAGAGAACTTCAGACCAGTAATCACTAATGAATATCGATGCAAAAATACAAAAAAAAAAAAAAAAAAAAAAAAAAAAAAAAAAAAAAAAAAAAACCCAAAAACCTTGCCAACTGAATCCAAGAATACATTAAAAGAATCATCCATTATGATCAAGTAGGCTTTATCCCAGGGATGCAGGGATGGTTCAATATATGGAAATACATCATCATAATCTACTATATATAAACTCAAAAAACAAACAAACAAACAAAAAACAACATTATCATCTCATTAGATCCTGAGAAAGCATTTGACAAAAATCCAACACCCATTCATGATAAAAGTCATGGAAAGATTATAAAATCAAGGCCCATACATAAACAAAGTGAAAGTAATATACAGCAAACAAGTAGCCAATATCAAACCAAATGGATAGAAACTTGAAGCAATCCCACTAAAATCACACACTGTGCAAGGCTGCCTACTTTCTTTCTACCTATTCCATATAGTGCTTGAAGTCCTAGCCAAAGCAATTAGACAACAAAAGGAGATCAAAGGGATACAAATTGGAAAGGAAGAAGTCAAAATATTACTATTTGCAGATGATATGATAGTATACTTAAGTTACCCCAAAAATTCCACCAGAGTACTCCTAAACCTGATAAACAACTTAAGCGAAGTGGCTGGAAATAAAATTAATTCAAACAAATCAGTGGCCGTACTCTAAACAAAGCATAAACAGGATGAGAAAGAAGTAAGGGAAACAAATCACAAATAATATATAATATTTTGCTGTGAATCTATCTAAGGAAGTGAAAGATCTGTATGATAAAAACTTTAAGTCTATGAAGAAAGAAATCAAAGAAGAAAACACATGGTGGAACTTGTGGCTCTAGCTGCATATGTGGGGAGAGGCCCTTATGAAGGCTCTAGACCCCAGTTTGGGGAAATGCCAAGGCCAGGAAGTGGGAATGTGTGGGTGCCACACCCACTCCAGTGGAGTCTGAATGAGAAGTCCAAAAGCTTGGCTGCACTCCTGAGGCACAAAGATTCACAGTAATTTGTCTCTTGAAGTCTTTGGTGTCCCATAACATGGAAGTGTTCCAGATTTGTCCTTGCAATACTGTGGAAGTTCTTGCATGCTTTCAGTATTGTTTTATTATAATTGCCTGCATGGAATGATTTGACAAGTAGCTAAGTTATATTGAAGATTGCTTCCTGGCCTCTACTGGTGTCCCAATATCCTAGGCAATTTTTGAGCCAACCTTGGGCTTGAGATTTCATAATAATGTTATTCATTCAGATGTAATGCCTCTAGTGTTGATAATGAAAAAAGTCAGGCATTGCTATTTACTGGGTAAGAACAAGAAATCTCAGGACTAGTTCAATAATGTAAACTTACAATTCTTATTACAGTCATGTATGGCAGACTACTAATCATAATAGTAGAAAGAAGGTAGGTTGTGGTTTAAGAAGAAACTAGATTATTGTATTATTCATGAAAAGGTTAGTAGAACAGAACTCTCCTGGTGCACGTTTTTCACTAGGTCCAGAGGAATAGCATAATTGTGTATTTACTAAGGGACCCCTGGTGGTGGGTTAAACAATAGACTGAGTTGCACCTGGGCATAAAGGTCTCACATCTGGCTTCTAAGAATAAGCTGACCTTCTATAGAGCTGGCTTTGTCTCAGTTGTAAACACTGCCTGGTTCCTGCTAACTTTGATGTAATGTGTTTCTCTGTTCTGTGAAGAGTCATTATGCATGGAATAACCTCAATGTACCTTGGCTAACTTACCATCTAACTTCCTTGCTGTACTGGCTAGTTTTGTGTCAACTTGACACAGCTGGGGTTATCACAAAGAAAGGAGCTTCAGCTGGGGAAGTACCTCTATGAGATCTATCTGTGAGGTATTTTCTCAATTAGTGATGAAGGGGGAAAGGCCCTTGTGGGTGGGACCATCTCTAGGCTGGCAGTCTTGGGGTCTGTAAGAGAGCAGGCTGAGCAAGCCAGGGGAAACAAGCCAGTAAGGAACATCTCTCCATGGCTTCTCCATCTGCTCCTGCTTCCTGACCTGCTTGAGTTCCAGTCCTGACTTCCTTGGTGATGAACAGCAATGTGGAAGTGTAAGCTGAATAAACCCTTCCCTCCTCAACTGCTTCTTGGTTATGAAGTTTGTGCAGGATTAGAAACCCTGACTAAGACAAATTGGTACCAGCAGAGTGGGGTATTCCTGTGACAATCTGACCATGTTTTGGGGAGGACTGTGGAAGGACTTTGAAATTTTGGGCTAGAAGATCCATTCTGTGTTAAGAGCTTTGTCAGATGTTGTGTAGGAGCTTGGAAGATAATGTTGAGAACAGTGCAGAAGATGGAGGCCTGGCTTGTGAAATTTCAGAGGGAAAATTAAAGACTCTTTTCAAGGCCATTGTTATTTTGGAGTTTAATTATTCTATGGTTCTGGTTAGCTGGGGCTGAAGAATCAGTTGTGATTAACAAGATACCAGAACTACTGAAGCAAAACCTTTGCATTACTGGGACTCTTGATGCTGGTTAGCTGGTGCTATGAAATTAGTGGTGATTAATAAGAGACCAGCATCATTGAGGTGACATCGTCTGGGAAGTGATTTCTGAGCGCACAGAGGCTATGTTCCAGAGATAGCCAAGATTGTACTCCTGCTGTAGTGGGACTTGGTAATGTGTAAGAGTCACCCAGGTGGTACTGGTTTTGAAGGCATGAAGGGGTCATGCAAAGAAGTTGAGGCTTGGCACCATGAAGAGAGCCTATGAGAGGGTAGTGTTGAAGCCTAGTTACAGTGGAAGACATCAGCATTTTGGAGATGCCAGTATCATGGGATGATCACCAAGAACAGCAGCAGCAGTGAAGTACAGGCAGCTGGATCCTAGAAGACAAGGTGTGTGCTCCAAAGGGCATGACTGGAGAAGTGACTCAAGCCCTTGGAGGAGCCCAGAAGATTGTGAGTTGGATCCCAGACATTGGAGTTTAATTTTTGCTTTTGATTGTGACTGTGCACTGATATTTTTCCCTCTTGAAGGAAGAAAATATTTTAATAGATCCCACAGTTAAGAGACTTTGAATTTTAAGATACTGGATATTTTAAAAGGATTGCACTTTTAATATGTAAAGACTGTGGGACTTTTAAAGTTATTTAAGATCTTGGGGTTGAATAAGAACTAAGGATTGAGGCTTACTAGTAATGTATTTGTGTGTCAAGTTGGCAAGGGGTCAATTGTACTGGCTAGTTTTGTGTCAACTTGACACAGCTGGGGTTATCACAAAGAAAGGAGCTTCAGCTGGGGAAGTTCCTCCATGAGATCTAGCTGTGAGGTATTTTCTCAATTAGTGATCAAGGGGGAAAGGCCCTTGTGGGTTGGACCATCTCTGGGGTGGCAGTCTTGGGTTCTATAAGAGAGCAGGCTGAGCAAGCCAGGGGAAGCAAGCAAGTAAGGAACATCTCTCCATGGCTTCTGCATCAGCTCCTGCTTCCTAACCTGCTTGAGTTCCAGTCCTGACTTCCTTGGTCATAAACAGCAATGTGGAAGTGTAAGCTGAATAATCCCTTTCCTCCCCAACTGCTTCTTGGTCATGATATTTGTGCAGGAATAGAAACCCTCACTAAGACACTTGTTTTCCTTCTGTGTAAGTCTGATGCTCTCTTTGAGAAATACATTCAGATCCAACACTCCCTTGGGTTTGTGTCTGTTTGTCACTTTCCAACTCTTTTCCCACCTGAATACTGGGATCCTGATTTTTCCAGAGGGTTGAGGGACTCCGACTGAGGCAGCCCACCAGCAGCAGGTGGGTTGGTGAGCAGGGGTAGGGTGTAGGGAATGGGGGCATGATTTTTGGAGGGGGAAGCAAAAAAAGGGGGTAACATTTGAAATGTAAATAAAGAAAATATCCAATAAGAAAGTTCTTATATCTTAAAAAAAAGAAAAAAAAAAAAAAAAAAAAAAAAAAAAAAAAAAAAAAAAAAAAAAAAAAAAAAAAAAAAAAAAAGAAAAAAGATGAACTGTCAATTCTGAACATCTATGTGGGGCCATGAAAGACAGCCTGTTTGGATTGAATGAGGCATGCTACAAAGACCCAGTAGAAACTCAGTAGAAAATTCTCCCAGAGACAGGTGCTTGAAACCACAGAGCCCTCAATTCCATAATTCTGTGATTATTAGTCATACAGGTAAAGCCCCAAGCTCCTGGCATTCTTTCTAGTCTCCTCCCCCGTTACCTGGCAACAGCAAAGTAGCCCAACCCACTATAAAAGGAGCTGCTTGGTTCCTCCTCACTGGCATAAACTCTCACACTTTTTACTCTCATATTCAGCCTTCCTTCTCTCTTTCTCTTCCCTCCTTCTCTCCATGTGAACATAGCTGGTCTCCCTCTTTCTACCTTCTCTCTACAATAAAGCTCTAAAACCATATACTGCCTCTGCTCATCAAGGCCCACTGTGCTTGGATGATGGGATAGGCTTTCCTTTAAAGAGCTGCATCTAACCTCCTGCCAGAAAGCCTTCCTGCACTCCAGCCACAGACTGGACCAAGTACTTTCACCTGTGTGGGAATCACCCAGTGCCCCCTATCTCCCTGCTCTCTCTTCCCTTTGGCCCTGAGGATAACAGAGCCACCCCTGGGGCATCCACTTTGTTCTCAGCTCTTCCATGGTGTCCAGCAGTATCTGGGATTCCCAAGACTAAAAACCTGTTGTCTCTAGCCTCCATAAGGCCCAGAGACCTCAGAATGCACCTTTACCAACCTTTACCTGTGGGCTGGGTCCATAGCTTCCCACAGCCAGACACTCACCAGGGGCTGCTTGAAAAGCATGCAGCAGTCCTCCTGCATCTGCCCACCCAGAGCACCAGAACTCTGGTGGGACACGGGTTTTCTCCCACTCCCTTTATTCCCCCATGCCCAGTGCCCAATACATCTATGATCCAAATGCAAGGACATCCACTTTCATAAAATAAACTTTACTAAAGCTCAAGCAGACATTATACCTCACACAATAATAGTGGGAGATTTCAATACCCCAATCTCAGCAATGGACAGATTGTAGAAACATAAACTAACAAAGCTACAGGGAAACTAACAAAAGTTATGGACCAAATGGATTTAACAGATATTTATAGAACATTTCATCCTAAAACAAGATAATATACCTTCTTCTCAGCACCTCATGTTACCTTCTTCAAAATTGACTATATAATCAGTCACAAAACAGCCATCAACAGACACAAGAAGATGGAAATGATTACATGCCTCCTATCAGATCATAACAGACTAAGACTGGTCTTCAATAACAGCAAAAAGAACAGAAAGCCCACATATACTTGGAAAGTGAACAATGCTCTACACAATGATAACCTGGTCAGTGACATAAAGAAAGAAATTAAAAACTTAAAATTTTGTGAAAATGAAGGCACATTATACCAAAACTTATGAGACACAATGAAAACAGTACTAAGAGGAAAACTCATAGCTCTAAGTATTTCCAAAAAGAAACTGGATAGCGCATATGCTACCAGAGTGACAGCACACCTGCAAGCTCTAGAACAAAAAGAAGCAAATTCACCCAAGAGGAGGAGAAAGTGTGAAATAATCAAACTCAGGGCTGAAATCAACCAAGTATAGACAAAAAGAACTATACAAAGAATAAACACAACCAGGAGATGGCTTTATGAGAAAATCAAAAGGACATAGAAATCCTTAACCAGACTAACAAAGGGGCACAGAGACAGTATCCTAATTAGTAAAGTCAGATCTGAAAAGGGAGACATAACAATAGAAACTGAGGAAATTAAAAAAAGAAATCATGAGATCCTATAACAAAAGACTATACTCAACAAAAGTGGAAAATCTAGATGTAATGGACAATTTTCTAGACAGATACCAGGGACCAAAGTTAAATCAGGATCAGATAAACCATCTAAACATTTCCATTACCCCTAAAGAAATAGCAGCAGCCATTAAAATCTCTCAATAAAAAGAATTCCAGGAACTGAAGATTTTAGTGCAGAATTCTAAGAGATCTTCTAAGAAGACGAATAGTCTTCAAACTGTTCCATAAAATATAAACAGAAGGAACACTACCCAGTTTGTTCGATGAAGCTACAACTATGCTTATATCTAAACTACATGAAGACCCAACAAAGAAAGAGAACATCGGACCAATTTCCTCTGAGGCAAAAATACTCAATAAAATTCTCGAAAACTGAATTCAAGTACACATCAAAATAATCATCAATCATGAACAAGTAGGCTTCATCACAGGGTAGCAGCGATGGGTCAATATACAGAAATCCACCTATGTAATCCACTATATAAACAAATTCATAGGAAAACAAAACAAAACAAAACAAACAACAAAAAAACAAAACAAAAACAAAAAACACACGATCATCTCATTATATGCTGAGAAAGTATTTGACAAAATTCAACACCCTTCATGGTAAAAGTCTTGGAAATATCAGGAATTCAAGCCCCATTAAAAAAAAAAAAATAAAAAAAAAAAAGAAAAGAACAAGAAAAAGAAAACTGTGATTGCTTTGTAGAACAAAAGGAAGGACTATACTTTAACCTCTCCTTTCAAAGGAGAGGTCTCCTCACAAGATAGTGAAGGAATTAGAGTTCAAAGACCAAATCAATGAACAGAAGAATTTCAAGTGAGATTCAGGAAATTGAGGCAACTAAACCATATCAGAGGCTCTATGATGGCATTTGTGGAAACTGAAGTGAGATGGCCAAAGCCCATAGTAGGAGGCATTCTTCCAATAGGCAAGACTGGTATAAAGAGTTCCAAAGAAAATTTAAGGCTGCTTGCCTGGATAAGTTCATCTCTGTATGGTTTTATGGCTGGTGCTTCTTCTGTTGTTGTGACCCCTAAAATCATTCACTGACTTTAGACCCTTGGTTCTTCATGGTCCAACAATGACTAAAGTCCCATGACTAACCAGGAAGTTTACAGATATTTAGAGCCATATTGTAATAACTGAGCAATCCAACTCTGTAGACTGAACAACTGACGCACTCATAACCAAGTCATTGGACAGATAGAAGGAAGGCCTGACAATTTAGTTGCAGAAGATTAAGGGGGTACAGAATAAATAGTAGAAGATAGATATGGATACTAGATAAGACCACATGGCCAGCTTTATAAACAATGATTATAATGTCATGAATGTTTCTATCCTGTTTTGTTAAAAAAAATGTAGTTATATACAGACATTTTAAGCAAACACTTGTGAATTTTTCTATATCTTTATTATATCTGACATCTATTGAGTGTTGTAAATCTGAATCATCATCTTGATAGTATGGGATACTAAAAGTCTAACTCTTCCTCAAGTGACTTTGGCATATATTCTGGAGGAAACATTTTGCTTGTGTGTAAGATAGTTATACCATGTAAGGTGGAAATATTACCAATATATAATTGTTTACACTTGGAAATTAAACATGCTATAAGGTGATGTAATCAGACATCAAGTACATGGTATTTGATAGTTAATCTTGGATGTCAATGTACTTGGTTCTGAAATAAAATAAGGAATACATCTCTAAGCAGATCTGTGAGGGTATGTCTTAGAAATATTAACTGAGTGGAGAAAACACTCCCCTAGAATGTGGCACATGTTCCAGCATCAGCCATAATATAAGGAGATCTGAGAAAAAAAAGAAGAGCTATTCTTTCTAATGTCTTCATACTTTGCCAATGAGTGCTTCTATGCTATTTTGTGGTCCTGTTTTTGCAATTTTTCATTAATTTATGAATCCAGCTTCTTCAACTTTTCAACAAAAGCTGAAGCATAATGCATTTCTAGGCATTATCAGGGCATTCAGAATAAGATTGTGGATGGAACAGCTTTAAATTTACCAGCTTCTATCCTTGGACTACAATCTCATACTATATACACCAATCTAGTATCCCTTTATAATATATACTTTTTCTGCAGGTTATATTACTCTAGAGAATCCTGGATAATAAACCAAGAATAATTCAAAGTTTTTCAGGTTGTGGACATCACCTCATCTTTTTTATTCATTTCTAGACTTCATCACAATGACTTTAACTATCTTATTTTCTAATGAGAATACTAAAAAATACTTAGACTTATCAGTAACTTTCATTGTGTGGAGTATTTGGTACACCCAGCACATTTGGTCCAATCAGAATAATGTTGTCAACATAATAGAACAGTGTTGTACCTTAAGGAATAAGCAAGTTTTTGTTGCAAGTTGTCATAAAATACCCTTTCAATAGAACACTGACAGTTAAATGCAAGCCAGCCAGCTGAAGAAAATGGGTTTGATAAGTGTTATGGAAAGCTATGACTGAAATGGATAACTATGACAATATAAATATCTACTACCATCTAACAAAGGTTATGTTAATTTGCTAAAGAAAAGAAACTCTAACCTTTATGTGGGAACTAAAAGGGGGCAGGGGAGGGGGAAAGGGAGGATAGCCGGCACCTGGCTAGAGTTCTTCCTATACTATGTGCAGGAGGACATGAGAGGGCTGCCAGATGCTTTTCACTTGGCCCCGGGTGGGCATCTAAGCCTCTGACCCCACTCGACAGGATGTGGACAAAGGGCAGCCCCTGACTGAGGTCTGGGGCAATACCCTGTAGCCCAAGGGTTATGGGAGAGAGGGCTTGGGGAGAAAGGTTCCCACACAGGTGAGAGTCTGCACAGTGGGCCTTGATGAACAGAGACTGTCTATGGTTTTAGAGCTTTATTGTAGAAAGGCAAGGAGAAAGGAGAGAAGGTAGAAAAGAGAGAGAGAGAGAGAGAGAGAGAGAGAGAGAGAAGGAGAGAGAGGAGAAAAGACAAAGAGAGAGGAGCAAGAGAGTGAGGAGGGGCCAAACAACCCCTCTTAAATTATGCTGCTATCTTTTCTGTTACTAGGTAACTGAGGAGGAGTCTAGCGTGAAGGTCAGAAGCTTGGGACATAGCCCATGTGACTACTAACCATGCTTTTCTTGTAGGGTCTGAGGGGTGTTGTAACTTCAATAGGAGCCAGAGTTTCAGGATCATGAGGAAACACCTACCATGTCATGTAGGTGAATTATCACCACCGGGTCCCAGGGTTCAAACCTCAGCTGGACTGGAAACCAGACTGTCTCCGTATAGCCCAATGCCCCACACCTTTACAGCAGCTACAACTTAAGTCACTGCTTGATTAAGATTCTTGTGGGACATCAATGAGAAGAGAGGCCCTTGGTCATGTGAAGGCTCAAAGCCCCAGTGTAGGGGAATGCCAGGACAGGGAAGCAGAAGGGGGTGGGTTAGTGAGCTGGGGAAGGAGGTATAGAATAGGGGTTAATTGGAGGGGAAAAAAGAAAAGAGAATAACATTTGAAATGTAAATAAGAAAATATTTAATAAAAATTTAAAAGATAAGAAAAAGTTACCAAGTTTATGAAAAGAAACCCAGACTGGCCTGAAACTCCCTGTGTAAGCCAGATTTGACTCAAAATTAAATACATTTCTGCTTCAAAAAAAAAAAAAGAAGAAGAAGAAGAAGAAGAAGAAGAAGAAGAAGAAGAAGAAGAAGAAGAAGAAGAAGAAGAAGATTGTGATACTCAGTTGTTATTTTTCATGAACAACAGGCTCCTCCACACATTAATTAAAAAGGAGAAAACTGAATGTGTTCGGTGTATCCTACCTTGAATCTTTTACCTCATTAATGGCTGTACTAATTCCTGTGATCCTTCTCTGGATGGAATGTCTTTTGGATCACTATTTATGCTGGAAGTGGAATCTCTAATCATTTTCATTTAGCCCTACCAATCATAACTCTTCTTTATATCAAAAAACAAATGTTTAGCGCATTCTAGGTTTTGAAATAGCTAATTATATTTTTCACATATACCATTGTTCTGGTGAAAGTCTAAAAGTCTATTAGTGCAAATATTCAATACTATAATATTTTGGTATATTAGTATGGTTGTTTCATCAACATCATGGCTTTTCCTTAATTCAAGGAGATTTATGTTTGTAATACCCAGGAGCACCAGCTCTTTGGTAGCACCAAACACATTGAGAAGACTCTTATACACTGATCATCAGTCAAGAAAATGGACCACGTATAATGTAGGATTTTCTTAACTGGAGTTTCCTCTTCCAAATGACACTAGCTTATATCACCTTGATATAAAACTACCAATAACATTATTCCATTTCTGTAAATACCATAATTAATTAGCCATTATGAAAATAATGCATGAATCAAATCATTATGATCATTAGTTTATTTATACTATTCATTATAGTAAATATTTTCACCTATTTTTCACCTCCTACTATAAGATCCAATTGAATCCAATACATTTAAGTTATCTAAGTAAGGAGTTGTGGATCTTACTGTCAATTCTTAAATACAACAAAGAGCAATTTTAGAGCTTCTCAATTTGTTTTGGTGCTACACTTACAAATCTGATGCATATAGTTTTATTGGAACGTACATATTCTCAATTCTTTCATTGTGGAGGAACAGATTTTTATATGCAAAAATAAAACAAAAACAAAACAAACAAAAACCCCGCTAGCATTCAAATTTTGTAAGCCTTTAAATTCATTTAACACTAAACCTAATACTCATCAGCTTGTGTACAGTGGACTATTTTATACAAACATTTTATCCAATCAATAAATTATGAATACCTTTGAAAATGATGTATTATTCAGCATTAGACACACAAATCTCTGCTCAATATATATATATATGTATACACACACACACACACACACACACACATATATATATATATATATATATTATTTTATCTTGTTTGTGTTTTGTGCATATGTATCAGTATCTCGATTTTTTATTAATTATTTTATTTGTTTACATCTAAATGTTGCCCCCATGCAATTCCCCCATCCCAGAATTTTTTACCCTATCACCCCACTTCTTTACCTCTGAGAGGGGGCCTACTCCAAAACCCCATTCTCTGTAGCATCAAGTCTCTACAAGATTTGGTGCTTCCTCTTCCAATGGGCCCAGACAAGAAAGGCAGTCCTCTGTTGCATATCTTTCAGGGGCTTTGGACCAGATAATGCCTCATGCATGTTGGTTGGTGTCTCAGTCTCTGGGAGCTTGCTGGGGTCTGGGTTAGTTGACACTATTGGCCTTTCTATGGGGATGCCATCTCATTTAGTTCATCTCAGGTTCTTAAACTATTTCCCCATACTTGTTCACCCAGATTCTCCTTATATAATAGAAAGCTCAAATAAACCACCAAGATTCACCTCAGATGTACCTCACCACTCAGGGTTTGCTTACACTTAATTAGGAATATATACCTGGAACTATGGTAGTATGGGTGGACACTGGGCAACATCAATTACTTCTTATTTAATGTTTCATTCAAGGAGGGTCATTGCTGGCCAGGTGTGATGGCACACTCCCTTAATCCCAGCACTCAGGAGGAAGAGGCTGGTGGATTATTGAGTTCGAGGCCAGCCTGGTCTATAAAGTGAGTTCCAGGACAGCCAGGGTTATACAGAGAAACCCCTTCTCGAAAAACCAAAAAAAGGGGGGGGGTCATTGCTAATTACAGGACAATATAAAACTAAATTTCTGAGGCAAAGATGGAAAGAGAAATATTCAGCAATGTATGGCGAAGTTGAATCCTTTACTAATGTTACTTTCTTAGGCAAAATAAATCTATTTGTATCTGGGAGTTTGATGCTATAAGCCTAAATAGATTCATCTAGTATATCTCTATCCTAAGATACATAATATCACTGATTTCCAATCAGGACCCTAAATTCACTGCTGATACTTTTCAAGGCTGGAACTTAAATATATGTTGCAAATCAGTTAACTGTACAATGGGGTTATGGCTTTTTATTAACAGTAATTTCATCCCTTCTGCAGCTGAAAACTTGATTCTCTCAGGTGTTACTTGGAATCTATTAGATTTGTGTGTGCATGTGGTCCTGGAAAAGTGCATCTCTGAGCTCCTTCTTTTTTCTTGTTACTTTCTCCAGAGATGCTAGAAACAGCCAACCAACATGCTTATATTCATTAATTTGAAGATATGTTTAAATGTTTCAGGATGCCTTATTATTCCTTATAAGGCATAAAGGAGGAATACCAAATGCATTTACCTTAAATAGCCCTTTAAACCGTTGATATTGGGTTTTCATGTTCTCCACACCACCAGAAAAGTATTCACTAAGTTTTTCTTTACCCTACTTGGAGACAGGTCCAGTTCCCAACAAAATCTCTACAAAAATTCTTACGTTTCTATTCTCTAGGAACTACCCAGTAATATAATCTGTGTAAGGCTGAATGTTCTAAAAGAGCAGCACACGTAGAATGAGCATACCTTAATACTATATATATATATATATATATATATATATATATATATATATATATATATAAACTGATGGTATAAGTGAACCTATTGTATCATTTAAATAGTCACACATTATATGCTGACTGAATATTGAAGTATGAGATTCAATAGCTTCAGTTTTGGCAACCCCAAGGATTCCAAGAGGTACCACAGATATTGAGGACATATTGTAGTTCTCTCTTTGGGTGGTGACAAAATATCTCATGAGTTTTTTTTCATATTAAGAAAATATTCAAACACAAAGATATGTACTCTACAGTTTAGGAGCTAGAGAGAAAATACCCAATGTGTCATGTAGCCCTGGGTTCCTTGCGAGAAAGCAACAGCACTAATTACATGTCAGAATATTCTTGGTGAGGAGGGGACATGACACCCTCTTATAAGCACAGAGTATTTTATGATTTATTGACTCAATTTTTCAATATTGAGTGTCATTACAGTATGTAGGAAAATGAGAAAGAAAAATAAAATAAGCAAAAGTTAAAACAATATTAATTATATATTATAGTCTTTTATAATATAATATTATATATCATAATAAATTGATAAGGATTTGCATGAAACACTCATGGGGTTGAAGAGATGCTTCAGAGGTTAAGAACATTGCTATGCTTACAAAGGACCAAGGCTCATTTTCTTTTTTCTGTTTTTTTATCAGATAGTTTCTTCATTTACATTTCAAATGCTATCCCCAAAGCCCCCTATACTCTCCCAAGCCTTGCTCCCCAACCCACCCACTCCATCTTCCTGGCCCTGGCATACCCCTGTACTGGGTCATATGATCTTCGCAATATCAAGGGCCTCTCCTGCCACTGATGGCCGAATAGGCCATTCTCTGCCACATAGGCAACCGAAGACACAGCTTGTGTGCGTGTGTGTGTGTGGGGGGGGGTTACTTGTTAGTTCATATCGTTGTTCCTCCTATAGGGTTGCAGACTCCTTTAGCTCCTTGGGTATTTTCTCTAGCTCCTTCATTAGGGGACCTTTGTTCTATCCAATAGATGACTGTGGGCTTCCACTTCTGTATTTTGCAGGCATTGGCTTAGAGTCACATGAGAGAGCTACATCAGGGTCCTGTCAGCAAAATATTGCTGGCATATGCATTAGTGTTGGCGTTGGTGGTTGTATATGGGATGGATCCCTGGGTGGGTCAGTCTCTGGATGGTCTTTTCTTCCATCTTAGCTCTGAACTTTGTCTCTGTAACTCCTTCCATGGGTACTTTGTCCCCCATTATAAGAAGGAATGAAGTATCCATACTTTGATCTTCCTTCTTCTTGAGTTTCATGTGTTTTAAGGCTCATTTTCTTTCTTTCATTTTTTACAGTCATAGCAAAATACATATGTTCGTATTTATAAAGAAGGCATAAGGTACTTTCTATATTACATTATTTTGTTTGTTGAGTGTCTTTAAATTATATGCATAAGCCCAGAGAAAAAAATCAATTTCCCCCAAATAGTGTTTCAAATAGTATATGATTTCGTTATTTTGTCTTTTGGTTGAAAGAGCCCTAATAGGTAGCCAAGGATGGCCTCAAACTTGGGCACTAACAATTTCCTTTTCTCAGCTGCAGGAGGCTTGGGTGTTCATTATGACAGGAATATATTTTGGATACATTGTTTAAAAGAGATGGCTGCTAGCTGATTGCAGGTATCTTAAAAAAGACCATGGCATCTTGTTTTTTTTAGTTGTTGTTTGTATATGTGTTAGTCTGTTTTTGTTTTTTCAAATATGTACTTTTAGAAATAGTTGAATCCCTCTTTGGGGTAAAGTAATCTTAGGTTTGTAAGATGTGAGTCTGTACTCTGGCTACTTTTTGGAAATTTTTAATGTGAGTCTTGGGGCACTTCATCTCACACCAGCTGATGAGAACCATTTATATAGGAAAATCCATCTAAAAAACATTCTTCAGAAGAAGTATCTTAATCCATAATGGAAGCATAAATAAACTTGCAATATTTGAAACAAGGCAAACACCCTCTCTTAACACAAGTGATTCATATTACAAAATAGTGAAGTAGGAAAAACATTTAAGAAACTCACTTAGCAAAATTGATATAATTATATCAAAAGAGATATCAATCAGGAAGTCAGAAAATGCTTTGAGACAATTGACAATGGGACATAGCATTCTAAAACTGGTGACTGATAAGGATGAGCTAGAAAAAAATGTTTCCATAGATATCTATGTTAAGAAAAACTTGTACAAAACTTTTACATAAGACAAGATATAGGAGTGAAGGAATGATTTCCCATGATGAATTACTTTGGAAAGTATGGCAACATTAATCTCATAGCAACGACTAGGAAGGTACTAAGCAGCATTACAGCAGGAACAAAGTTACAGACTATGCACGTAGTATTGCAAACGAGGATCATTTATCTGGTTATGATAAGCTGAATAGTATTGACTAACTGTAGCTAGACTGAAAAATTAAAGGAGAAATAATTTCACAAATACCAGATACTGAGGTAATGGCTAACCAATAACCTGCCCAAATAGAGACCCATCCCATGACAAGCACCAATACCTGACACCATTAATAATACTCTGTTATGCTTGCAAACAGGAGTGTAGCATAACTGTCCTCTGAGAGGCTCTACATAGCAATTGACTGAAACAAATTCAGATACCGACAACCAAACACTGGACTAAGCTCAAGGACTATTACGGAAGAGTTTGGAGATGGATTGAGGGCTTCAAAAGGGATAGCAAGTCTACAGCAAGACCAACAGGGTCAACTAACCTGGACCATTGGGGTACCCCATTAACTGGAACAGGGTCTATCCCTAAAGCTGTTGCCTGGCTGTGGAATTTTCACCTATCTGGACTGCTCTGTCTGATCGCAGTAGGAGAGAATATGTCCAGCCTTGCAGAGACTTGATGTACCAGAGTGGGGGCAGATATCAAGAGTGTCCTCCACACTCTCAAAGGAGAGGGGAGAGGTAATAGGAAGAGAGATTCTGTTAAAGGGAATTGGTACAGCGATGGAAAGTGAATAAAACAAATACTGAAAAAAGAGAACTGGAATAATAATATTACTATTTATTTTTTCACAAGTCAAAACAAACGTAAAAACTACTAGCAATACTGCCACAATAAACTACATACATGAGATACAAGAAAAAATATAAAAAAGCACAAACTGAACATCAGATTTAAAAAAATTGATAGTATGAATATACCATGATATATTCAACATATAAAGTTCACAAACAAATAATATACAGTGGAAAATATTAGTACCAAGATACTATTGGCAACTAAACAAAACTTTAAAATTGCTATTTCTGGAAATTTTTGAGAAAGTAAAGACAAGAGGAACATTGACAATTGTGATCCAAGTATTACTCATATAAAATACATTTACATATTATAAGGAAAAGAAAGAATCTTTTGGATGTGAGTGCAGAATTCCTCAGAAAATACTAGCAATCAAATTTTAGCAATGAGCAAAATGAAAAAAGGTTTTGATGTATCAAAACTTTTCTCTTGGAAACAGATCAACTTAGCAATCAAAGTCAGCTAATACAATGCATTGCATCAACATGAGAAAACATAATTTTTAAACATATTATCTAAAGAGAAGAAGAATAAAAACATTTTTACAGTATTCATACCCTTTAATTATACCCTCCTCAACTGGGAAGTACTTTTTATACCAGAAGGTAAAGGACACTTCTGAGAAGATCATGTAAGAAATTCATATTAAACATGAGATTATATAATAACAGATTAGAGGCTTTACCCTATAATGTCGAGTGCAAGCAGAAGGTTTTTTAATGTTTGTACCCAGATGTTTTACCCAGTATAGCAGAGTAAGAGAATAACTAAAAGGAATATATACAGGAAAAGAAGTTGATTGTTCTTTGTATTTGGAGATGAAAATACATATACAGAATATCCTAAGCAATCTAGAAAATTATTAGGAGTAAAAAGTTATTTCAGTCATGGTACAAGATACATAACTAATATAAAATGTCACTTGTGCACATCTATAGATGAACACAAAACTAAAATTTTGAAAAGAGCCAATATCTGGCATAATCGCTCATGCAATGCAAAATATAAAATGGAATAAAAGAAAGAGATTCACAAAACTCATTGAAAAAGACACCAGAGAATGATTTCTGACTTCATATTTAGCTATAAACTCATAGATATGACAACAAAATAGTTGCAAGAAAATAAAAATTAAAGATTTTGATTTGAAATAATCTGTGTTTTGAAAGATTGTTAGTAAGTGAAAAAAGACCAGCTAACTAGGTAGAAATCATTGAAATGTATACCCATATCCTGTGTTTCATTATGTAGTAGGAACACAATAACAAGAAGACAAATAACATAGTAAAAGTGTGGTGTATTAGTATATATGTATCCCTAAAATATAAAACTATTTTAATAATCCCTGAAAAGATGCTTATAACACTATTGCATATTGAATAGATATTATAAGATTTAAAAATAAAATTCACAATCAGAAGCCAGTGGCACTTTACCATGTCTACAGTCAGTCCCTGTTATAAAGAATGAGGTATACCTCCTGAATATATTACAAACAATTTTGACATATTACACAGATATTGCAAAGTACATATCCCATATTAGAGAATAAAACGTTATGAAAACACACTCAGAACATTGTTATTCATATAGCCAAGCAATAAACACACACCTTATATCAATGAAGTAGCATATATTCTAAGACTTCATTTATAGAACATGGTTCAGAAGAACATAATAGGCACAGAGAAAAATGTATGTTTTGACTTAAGAAAAGGTAGAAAATGGTTGAAAGGAAAACTAATATCCAAAAGGTAGGCATGTTCATTAAAAAATTAATTTCTTCTTAAAGTATGATGATTTTCATACTTATCTATGACTATCATTATGATCATGGACTTGTGTAAATGGCAGAAGGTGCGTAAGTCCTCTTAATGGGTCTGCTAAAATGCACTCATCAGGCTGTAATTATATACTTATGCATTTTGTGTAAAAATATAATCAAGAAATCATAAATTTGAGAATAAGTAAGAGGGAGATAGTGAAGAGAAAGAAGAAGAAGACATAGGAGAAAATGATAAAATTACATTTTAAAAGTGAGAAATTCAGAATAGTGTGACATTTAGATTTGTAGACATTTGTAGTAGTATGGCAGTTTGGGTCCTGGAAGATAATATGTAAAATACGTATCAGAATTTTACTAAATAATGTGGAAAATGAGGGGGTCAATCCTGGAGAACTGATGTTTGCATGCTAAGAGATACCAACAGTCAGAGACTGAAAGGAGGAATCTGGTAGTGTCATTAAGTCTAGACCCACCCAACAGGTCAGGCAGAGACATAGAAGAGAAGGGAATATCACATGGAAAGTGATCAGGGAGCTCCCACAGCGTGTAGTAAGAATCCTTCTTTCTATTTACATGAAATAGAAATATAAATAATTATTTCATTATCAATATTTTAATAAATTTAAACTATTTTCCAAACCCAATATGGCTTAATTAATATATAAACTTTAACCCAAATTATGAAAATGACTTGTAATTTCCAGAACAGATTGCTGATAAACAGTTTTAATTTTAATTGAGATTAATTGCTACAGGTAGAGCTCTATGATGTGACTGTCAAGGAGAACACAATTTAACCTTATGTTATTTCCATCAATATTTTGTAATAAAAAATATAAAGTAATTTTATACTTTTAAATAAATTTAAAATACAAAAGCATCTCTTTTAAATTTTACACATTTTTTACACTCCAGATTTCTTCACACTCCCAGTCCACCCTCTGACTGTTCCAACAAAAGCATGTTATGTTAATTGTTTACCATTTAATACAATGAGTGTTGTTCAGCTTTGAGTAATTACTTTCAATATGCAATAGATCAATGTGCTGGAGAGATGGTTGAGGAGTTTGGAGCTTTCACTGCTCTTGCAGAGAACCTAGATCCACTTCCCAGCACCCATGGAGGGCAGCTCATATAAGTGTCTGTAATCCAGCTCTGGGAGCTATAATATCCTCTTTTTAACACCTTACATACCTGTATTCATATATGTATGTTCTCGCACATGGTGTCATAATTACACACATAATTATAAATTTTTATAAAACATTGTGCTATGTTTGAAAAAATATTTAGGTTACAAAAATCACTGGCACATTTCTATCCCTTTACAAATAAATTAATTCTAGTGTAGCATGGAAAACTGACTATGGAAATGGAGAGTCACTTAGAACTGCAGGAGAGAATCATTCCCTACTTACTAACTTAATCAGTGACTTTACATGAACTGCGTATTTCTCCACTTTGGATCAAAGTGTAGAGTGATAAAAGGATGACACTATAGCATACCAATAGTTAACAACAAAGAGAAGACTACCTGCACATTTATCAAAATACATTCATTCTGTGTGTTTGATTTTCCACCACTCTGCATATGAAATACTTTTAATCAAGCTCAGATAACACCATGTAAAGAGTAGCAATCAATCAATCACTAGAGTATTTGTAGAAAACATATTTTTGACGGGTCACTTTTATTGTTGTTGTTGTTGTTGTTGTTGTTTTGTTTTGTTTTGTTTTGAGACAGGGTTTATCTGTGTAGCCCTGGCTGTTCTAGAACTCACTCTGTAGACCAGGCTGGACTCAAACTTAGAAATTCGCCTGCCTCTGCCTCCCAAGTTCTGGGATTAAAGCCCCCCCCACCCCCCACCCCCCACACACATGACTGGTCACTTCTTAATGTGACACATAAACATTTATTTTCAGAGTTTGTCTTAAGCTCAGTATTGTAAAACTTATCTTTAAATAATTAGGCATGGATTTGAATCCTAGCACTAACATCCTAACAAAAAACGTAAATACAAAAGAAATTCCTATTCTTATTTTTACAGTGGTTTGAAACAGAGACATTGAGGAAAGTACCCACAAAACAAGGGATAAGATTCTTCCTTACTTCATAGGTGTGAAACCAGAAGCAAGAACTAAAAGAACACAAAACATTTAACATAGAACCCATAAGATTCAAAGACCCGATTATAGGTGAATAATCACTCACGATATCAAGTGACTTCTTTTGTGATTGGGTTACCTCACTAAGGATGATATCCTCCAGATATATCCATTTGCCCAAGAACTTCATAAAGTCAATGTTTTTAATAGCTGTGTAGTAATCCATTGTGTAAATGTATCACATTTTCTGTATCCATTCTTCTGTTGAGGGAAAGATGGACCATCCAGAGACTACCCCAGCCTGGAATCCATCCCACAATGAGCCACCAAACCCAGATACTATGGCATATGCCAGCAAGATTTTCCTGAAAGGACCCTGATATACTATATTCGAGAGAGGCTATGCCAGTGCCTGGTAAATACAGAAGTGGATGCTCACCAGCATCTATAGGATGGAACACAGGGTCCCCAATGGAGGAGCTAGAGAAAGTACACAAGGAGCTGAAGGGGTCTACATCCCTATAGGTGGAACAACAATATAAACGAATCAGTACCCCCAGAGCACCTCTCTAGCTGCATATGTAGCAGAAGCTGGCCTAGTCAGCCATCATTGGGAAGAGATACCCATTGGTCTTGCAAACTTTATATGCCCCAGTACAGGGGAATGCCAGGGCCAAGAAGTAGGAGTGGGTGGGTAGGGTAGTAGGGTGGGGGGAGTGTATAGGGTACTTTCAGGATAGCATTTGAAATGTAAATAAAGAAAATATCTAATAAAAACAAGACACAAAAATAATTAGCAGGTAATGTGTTCAGATAAAGTTTTATACAGGTTATTTACTTTAATAAAATAGTAAGCATATTTATCTCAAAACTCAGTAACACCTAAAGATCTTAGTTGAATAAAATGTATTAATGATAAAAGATTTTAAAAAAAGAATTAAAATGCCAGAACGATTGGGGAATTATTTACTATAACAGCTAAGGAGTAAATTGACATGCTAGACAAATAGATTTGTGTGTATTTTTCCACTAGTTTTTTATACATGATGCATTTCAGTTTCCTTTCTCCAGTTTTTGGCTCACATGGAAAGTTCCATTTTCATTATTTGAAGCCTCTAACACAATGAAAGGATTTCTGTCATCCCTAAACTTGGTCATGCCTGAAAGGAGAGAAGTTTCTTGTGTCATATTTATTGTTTAGAAAGCAATGCTACACAGCTTAAATTTAATTTATAAAAACAGGCTGTATTGAACATACAAAACGGACATAAAACTCTGTGGGAAAATAAATGGAAACAGGGAAAAGTCTTGAGTTATATAAGTCATAATTTTGAGTTCCATATTCTGGAAAGTGATTTCAACTTATGAATCCTCATTTTCCTCTGTTTAAGAAAAAAGACTGAAAGGTGTTTCAGAGAATATAAGAAAAAGGAAAATCTATATTTATGATGACACAAAGAGTTTCAAGTAATGCAGTTAATACATGGATAGAAATAAACATTTTGGAGTTATAAATAGGAAGAGCTACCACAAATTCATATGTTCTAATGCTTGGCCCATAGAGAGTTGAACAATTAGGAAGTGTGATCTTGGAGTAGGTTTTGTCTTGTTAAGTGTGTCTGTGGAAAAAAGCTCTGAATTCTCATATGTTCAATCCATGCCTTGTATGGCCCACAGTGTTTACTTTTTTTCTGCCAACAGATCAAGATATAGAAGTCACAGTTCCTTTTACAGCATCAAAACTGCCTACATGTTTCCATGTATACCTTCACAATGATAATGGACTAAACCTCTGACATCATAATCCTATTAGCTATTTTTTTCTTATTAAGTGTTACCTTATCCTGATGTCTGGTCACAGCAATGGAATACTACTGCGCTATTAAGAATGAGGAAATTATGAGTTTTTCAGGCAAATAAAACACTAACAAAGAAAACCCTAATATTGCACATAAAACTCAGGCAAGAAGAGGCAAGAAGAAGCAAAAATACCACTAATTTAATAGGTAAATAGTCAACAAGATATGTTGGAACACACTTGTGATCCCTGTATTAACGGAGAAGCAGGATGACTGCCACAGTTTGAGGCCATCCTTGTCTACACAGTTTCTTGCTAAAAACCAATACATAATGCTACATCCACTCTAATAGTGACAGGCTAAGAAGTCTGGGCGTGGTCCTGAGGCAAAAAGTTCATGGAAACTTAGTCTCCTGGAGTTTTGGCATCCTGTATAAAGAATGCTCCAATGTCCTTGCTTTAGTTGGTAAACAGATTTGTGAGCTCCCTTTCAGTATTGTTTTGTTAATACCTAAGCAAGATCGAGCTTTGCTTCCTGGCCTTCATCAATGCCCTGGGTGGTCCTTGAGCCAACCCTGGGCTTGGAATTCAGAAAGAATGTTGCCTATTCAATGACATTCAGAATTACCTTTACTATTGTAAGAGAGATAGTAAAATAAATCAATCATTACTATCTACTACATAGAGTTAGAAATCTCAGTAAGTTTAGAATTCTTATTATAGTTACATATGGCAAACTACATTACTTATTAGTAGAAAGTCCCTCCACACTATTCACTTAGAAGAAAAGCCAAGTCACTCCCATACACAGGAATTTACAATGGTTTAGGAAGTATATTGGGCTGTGGTTTTAGAGTATTGCATTATTCATGAGAAGGTTAGCTAGAGTGGAACTCCTTAATTAGAATCATGACTTTGGTGTGAATGCCCTTGCCCTGGGAGTGTTAAGACCTCACACCTGGCTTCTAAAACTATAGCTGACCTTAGAAAGAGCTGACTTTGTCTCAGTTGTTTTATTACCCAGTTCCTGCCAATCTTTGTGTTTGCTTTCCTCTGCTTTGTGTAACAGTCATTAAGCATCCGGTGATCTCATTGTACCTTGCTGATGTGTTACCTAACTCCCCTATTTTCTTCTGTATAAAAACTCTGATGCTCAATTTGACAAATTACACTCAGATCCACACTCCCTTTCGTGGGTCTGTTTGTCACTCACGGAATCCTTGCGCACTTGCTCCAGAGAACTTGTGCCCCTTTTAGGGGACTAAGAGGGTCTGTGGCAACATAACAAGATAAGAAAAGTACTAAAATTCAAGACTATGTGTAGTCATACACATAACATGAATTTTTGTGACAAGCATTTATATGTGACTTAAAAAACATTGTAAGACAATTTAACCTCTTAACAGATCTTTCTATTTTGTCATTCTAATATATTAATGATATTCTCCTATATTTGCAGAAAAGAACCTAGTATAAGAGTCCTCTGGGAGGCTTCATCCAGTACCTGATGCAAACAGATACAGAGACCCACAATTAAATAATAACTTGTGCAATATTGTGGAAGAGCAGTGAAGAAAGATCGAAGGGGCCAGAGCAGTCAAAAACACCACAAGTGTTGGGGTCCCGCCCGCCGGTCCCCCACTAGATGGACTAGGTCCCTTGGAAGGTGAACTGGGACTTGTTAGGACTAGATGGGAGAGAAAAATGAAAACACTGAGTCAGTTGTCTGGTCAAAGCATATTCTGTTCTTTACTGAAAAATCTCCCCAGGTTTCTTGAGGGAAACTCCCGCTCCTAGTCAGTTCTGCCCAGGCGCCTGGAATGTGGCACAAAGTCCAAAGCACTATGGGATGTCCCAGCTGGAAGCAGGTGAACTGGGTGAGGACACAGGGGCATTTATCAGGACAAAGGAAGCCAGCCTAGCTGCAGAGTTAAGCTGTAGGTGACCTGCCTTCAGAAGCATCAGGTCTGAACTCCCAGCCTGGAGCTGGCATGGGGAGAGGGGGACCACAAAAAGAAAAGCTATAGAATCAATGAACTTAGGCTCATAGGGTCTCACAGAGACTGAACCACCAACAAAAGAACTGTCATGGGCTGGACCTAGGACCGCTACACACGTGTAGCACATATGCAGCTTAGTCTTCATTTGGGAGCCCTAGAGAACTGGAGCAGGAGCTGCTTCTGGCTGTGTTGCCTGCCTTTGGTCTTAGTTCCCCTAACTGGGCTGGCTGCATTGTGTAGACTCAATAGGAGATGAGCCTAGTTCTACTGCAACTTGATATGTCAAAGAATGTTTATTTCCATGGAAGGCCTCCACTTCTCTGAGGAGAAAGGGATGGAGTATGGGGGGAAGTGAGGTGAAAGGGAAGCACTGAAAACAAAAAAGGAGGGAGAAGAAGCTTCAATCTGGATATAAAGTAAATTAATTTTTAGGAATGTATTTACAGTGCAATATAATTATCTTCTTCTTCCAGTCGTTTCATCTTGAATTATGAATGTGAATCCTGTACCTATTAAGCCTTAATTTTCTGCATCCTTCTTCAGAAAATGTTGTTTTTCCTCTTTTTAAAAAAAAAAAAATATATATATATATATATATATATATATACATTTAAATATATATACATACATTTAATATATATTCTACTTTCATATATAAGATAGATAGATAGATAGATAGATAGATAGATAGATAGATAGATACATTCTACTTAATGTAAGTCAAAACATATAGTAATTATCTTGTATCTGGATATGTACTCTTAGAATAATGTCCTCAAACTTATTTATGCTGTCACTTAAATTATAATATTTCATTTCATGTTATATTTTAATAATATTATACCTATGTACAGGACTTAATCTGCTGCTGAGAATGGATTGCTTGTGTGTTTTACTTATTGTGAATAACACTGAAGTATATAACTCCACAAATGACTCATTAAAATCTTAATTTCAACTCATTGGAAGAGGAATCATTTGAACTTATACTACTACTTCAATTTCACTGGCAATGGTATAGAATCTTATACAGCAGAGGTACTGTTACACATTTCCTCAAACAACACACAATAGCTTTTTTCCTTATCATAGCTTATAGATTAATTCCTGTTTCCACCAATATTAGTTGGAATGTATTTAATTTTTTTGTTTCTTTTTTATAGTAGCCAATCTACTAGATATGATTCACCTAGCTAACTGTTTTTGGTCAAAATGTGCCTTTTTACTGTATTTTCATATGATCATTTGACATATGTATACATCCTTTATAGACATGGAAGTCCAAGCTCTTTGCTTTTTAACTGTGTTGTTTGATTATTCAGTAGTTGAGTTTTGGGAATTCTCTATGCATTTTGGTTGTCAGTGCTTTTCTAATGAATGATTTGGAAATATTTTGTCTCATATTATGGATTTTCTTTTCACTCAGGTAACAGTATTTTTGGACATACAACTCTAATTTTCACAAATTACAATTAGCCTAATTTTCATAAGTTTTCTTTTATTGTGTGTATGCTTGCTGCCATGTTAATATATCACTCTGGAATCCAATATTCAAAGCTATGGCTAAGATATTTTGATATTTAATCTGTGTAGGAGACATATTTTTAAAATATATTTTCTAATTTTGTAATGTATGCTTTGCAGGCAAATGCAAATAATGGAAGACACATACTCAGATGATAAACATACAGTAAATAAAAATAAATGTCAACTGAGGGAAACTTAGAGAACAAAGATTTCTGATGATATCTGCCTTTCCACCTCTATGCCATCAATCTATCCATGGAAAGTAATTTCAATATAATACTTACAATGTATACAACAGAGGAAGAAATGGTTTTAATGTTCTAATATAAATTTCATGGCACCATTAGATGGAAAATATGCTGGCCAATATCTCTCATAACGAATGTATAGAAGCTATCTAATTGTATTGAATGATAGAATTAGTAATATGTCCCAATCAAGTATAGTGGATAAGCTGGTTGCTTTTATGTCAACATAATACAAGTTAAGGTCTTATTGAAAAAGGCAGCCTCAACTAACAAAATGAATCTATTGCCTGTGGGCAAATCTGTGGGGGCATATTGTTAATTAGTGTTGATGTAAAAGGGTCTAGCTTACTGTAGATTGTACAAACTCTGAGCAGGTGGTTCAGGATTATTTATATTAAAAATCCATGCTGAGCAAACAACAGGAAGGAATCCAGTAAACTGTGTTCCTCCAGAGACCTGGTTCATTTCCTTTCCCCAGGCTTCTATATTTTATTCCTCATTTTCCTATATGACAGACTATTATTTTGTTCTTTGTTTTTATCACATAAATAGAAACCTATTTAGGTTTCTATTTTATTTTAAGAAAATAAAATCTAATCATTTAATAATAGAAATGTGTGTGTATATAGAGAAAATGAATCTTAAATTTAAAATTTTCAATTATGCAAGATTATCCAGGTCAAATATTTTAATGCACTATGGTAATTATTAAATAATACATTTTTAATATGTTATTAGTAAAATGTAAATTATCAAAGAAATTTAGAAATGTCTATAACATCTAAATAGTTACTCATCTTGTCTTATTTTAAATTTACTAATATGTATTGCCTTTAGTCTATAACTTCTATTCTGTTGTATACACACACACACACACACACACACACACACACACAATCATAACATTTAGTCTAAAGGTCAGTGGAGCTGTGAATGAGAACCACATACAATTAAAGATGTATGACAGTGCCAAAGTCAGGATAAAACTAATTACTTTTCAAGTTAACCTGAAAATGATAAAAAAAAAATCATCTCTTCTTTTTAATAAAATATTTTATGGGTTGCTTATATTTGTACTTTTGTTTTACTGCAACAGTGATCAAATCCAGTACTTTTGGCATGCTAGCCAAATATTCTACTCTAAGATATACTCACAGACCAACTTTTGAGTTCAATCATATTCCAATGAACTTTATTCCTTCCTTGTTATTCAAATTTTCAATTTGTTTTAATCAATTTTATATAAAAGTTTCATTTTTGTTGACTATCTACATCTCCTCTACTTTTCTTCATGTAACATACTTCTCTTATATTCTACTCTATTGTTACAATTTTTTTATTTGTTTAACTGAGGCCATGCTTTCCTGGATTTCAAAAATGGAAAAAAAAAATCTCTTGATTTAACTTTGATAGTATATCTCCTTGACCAGAACAATCTCTACTTGCTTATGACACAGACACATAATTCTATATGTTCAGACAATATGGACACTGATAAGTTGTGTGTAATCTCATGTTTTGGTCACATAACGTGGCTCTTTTTCTATATTATTAAAGCAAGAACGAAAGATATGAGTCAGTTTAGAGGTCCAAGAAACGTTTATCGCTTTTAGGTGTGTAAGACTGAATGTACTGTTTGCTGCCCTGGCTTCTGCCTTTGATATCTGGCAGGAAGGAATTAGATAAAAGACTTTTAATCTTAAGGCAGAATTTAAAGAGAATATGTGCTTTCTACCCTTCCCAGCTTTACTTTTTAATTGTCCTCATTTAGATATGAACATCAGCCAGCATGTTTTATCCACACAATACACTCTACCTTTGTTTGCTGTATTTAAAATTATTTGCAAATTAACTTTCTAAAATTGTTGTCATGAAAAAATGCTATAAAAATTTTAAAGTATATCATGTAGACCACAAAAAGAGTTGCAGATTCTGGGATGCAAAACTAGGAATAAAATATAAAGTTGGTGGCTGTTTCTTCAGCATATTTACCATCTTTAATACTCTGAAGTTTTTTAAAAATAGAATCTTTTCTCAGTTTGTGGAGAGATTTGTTTGAGTTTTACATATGAGAATTGATTTTCAGCTAAGATTTATACACAATGATCTAACAGACCATAGGAAGCAGGTCATTTCTTGGTAATTTATACATAAAAAGACAAAACAAAAAACAAAACAAAACAAAAAACCCAACTAAAACCAAAACAACAACAAAAACAAAATTGGTTCAAAAGTTGATATTTTCTTTCTGAAAGAAATAACAATAAAAATTTTATTTGGTTGGCATTCACTTACATATTCACAATCTTATATTAAGCTAGAAATATACAAGAACACTAGTATATTCATATGTGCATATGTAACTATAAAGTTCACAGTGATTTTATTATATAACTTTGCTAGTAAGAATATTGTTGTTGAAATTCATATTCAATGTTAACATTTGTATATGGAGTATTTTACATATTTTGTTTTCATGTGATTGTTTGAATGAGGAAGGCAACTGTAAGCTCATATGTTTGAATAATTTGGCACTGCTATTTGAGAGCTTTAGGAGGTATAAAATTTGTTAAAGTATATATGAAACAGGAAGTAGTCTTCAAGGTTTCAAAACCCACATCATTCCTAGAGATTATTTCTCCCTCCTCCCTTCTTTAGATTTAGATGTCAGACATCATCTATTGCTTAAGTGTCAGGCCTGCTTGCCCGTTGCCACATTACATGCTATGATACTAATAAATATATCATGAACTTCAAATTAACATTTTCTTTTATAATTTGCCTTAGTTATGTTATTTTGTTATAGCAATTCAAAAGTAATTACAACAGAAGTTGGTACCTAGAAGTAGGTTAATGTCTCACTACACATTTTTTTTTTTTTTCTGGAGGAATATGGAAGATTTCATCACTTTGAACATGAAAAGTAGTTAAATTCTGTAAGTAGGGTTTACTGGGCTATTCAAGTAGGAGCTTGGAAGACAAGAGTACTAATGTAAATGAGGATTATAGAGTCTGAGATCAAGTGTTTTAGAAAGGAACAATATAGCAACTGGGATGAAGACCATTCTTGTGATATTTGGGCAATTAATATGTCTATTTGTATATATTTTTGTCTGTCTTATAAGAATTTCCCTGAGGCTATATTGAAATATTTTGGACAAATTTTGTTGGCTGGAGAGATTTCAAAACAGCCTTGTAATAAGTATTATGCAGATCTATAATTAACAGCAATGTGAAGCACAAAATGAAATAGAAAATATTCATTTTGAAGAGAAAAAAGAACACCAGGAAATTAATGTTGGAGCCAATCTTGTGCTGAAAGAGATGAGATGTCTGATTCAAAATGCAATAAACAGTGCTACCTTCAGGACAAGACTCCACCCATCTAATCTCACAACTGGTTAAAAATGCTCAAGGAAGTGTTAACTCATAAAAGCTAGTATAAAAGGAAATTTTATACAAAATAAAATAAAAGGTTGGAAGACAGGCTTCATTCCAAGTGGGCAGCCAAAACATAGAAGAATCACCTATGTGGTTTTACCTTCTGGATTTTGAAAGGTTTAGAAAAAAAAAGTAAAATATAATGAAGAACTCAGTTGTGGAACACAGTGGTTAAGGGGACTTGCTGAGGTCACAGTATCTCAGGAAGTCTTTTCATGGAGGGCTGGAAAGAAATTTAATAATGTTTTAAACCTGAAGCCTGGATAATAACAGAATGTCCAAGATGGTTAAGAGACCAAAGCCATGGAATGTCTACCAGGGAGAGCTTTTTTTTTTTTTAATATTCATATGTATATTTATATATTTTTTTCCAATTTTTTAATTAGATATTTTCTAAATTTACATCTCAAATGCTATTCCAAAAGTCCCCTCCCCCCTCCCCCCTTCCCCTCCTTGCTCCCCTGCNGTTTTGTTCCAGTATTTTCTTACTATGTTTCCTTCCTACCTTTTGAAAAGTTGATGCATACTATATTGGTTGTTGGAAGTATTTAATTTGCTTTTGTGATTTTTCCATGGGGAAATTAAGAGATTTCCATCAGTCTCAGAAAATACATTCTTTTAAATTGTGTTGAAACCAAAAGAATTTGGGAACATTTGAAATTGGAATAAAATACTTTCAATGTGGCCTCCTATTAAATATAAAATGAAATTAAATACAAACTGCATATAACCAAAATAAATTGGAATAATATAAACATTTCTGTTTCAAAATTGAAGAACTTGGGTATAATAAGGAATAATCACACCAAAACAAGTCCCAATTTTATCACTACAAACACCAAATTCTGTGGTTGTTTGTGCTGCTTTGGAATTCATAGTATAGTCAACTAGGACTCAAATGGCTTGGGAGCAGCATCTTTTCTTTTCTGTTGCCTGAAACTCACAAATATCATGGTTCTGTTCTATTCTCTGATCACAGCTCCCCTTTACTCATGTCTTAGTAAATGGCGTCTCCAATGTCCTGTGGTTTCTACTACAACAGAGACATTACTTCATACCTTTGTACAATTGCTTTTCAGAGCCTCTCACCAAAGATCCAAGCCTACCAAAATGCCTGGCATCAACTGAGAACTTCTCAGTCTTGCATCTTTTATCCAACAGTTATTCACTGTGTGATAGTGTGAAAGAAAATGTTCCCCATAGTCTCATAGGAAATGCAATTAGGAGTTGTGACCTTATTGGAGTAGATATGACATTATAGGAAGAATGGTGTCTCAGTCTCCTTATACAGTCTGTAGATCAAGATGTAAACTTCTCAGCTACTTCTCTAGCACCATGTCTGCCTGAATGCTGTCATGCTTCTCACCTTGACAATTATGGACTAAACCTCTTCATTTAAATGTTTTCTTTTATAAGAATTGTCATGATGATAGTGTCTCTTCTCAGCAATAAAACCCTATTAGTTATGTTATTAACATGTGGGAACATGGCCAAGTTATGCTGCCATCTAGAGATGTATTTATCCCTCTTGGTTAATAGCTGCATCAGCTTCTGTGCTTTAAGCCTGAGAAAATATTCCCCTAAGCAATTTTTCTAAGAACGGGGGTGGGGAGTGCAGTGGGGGGGCACTATCAACATTACAGAAACTACTGTAAATATTGAAACTATCAAATATATGTGAAGCATTAAATCAAAATCATATATTTGCTCAACTAAAATATTTTTTTAATATCCATTACAAGTCATACCTTAATTAGCCAAGGAAAGACAAGCTCTAAGGTGCTGATTGATGTGGGTTATTGGCTTCATATCTGATTAAATTGTGCTCATAAATCATATTTGAAGGCAAGTAATTATCTATACATCTCTATTTGTCTATGTCAATTTTGTTGATCATGCTGTTCTGAACTTTTAGGTTCTGTTTAATTATTTTTCTTGTTTTGGTTTTGATTTTTGAAGGATACCACAATTTAACCTAAGCTGGCATGTAAATCACTATGAAGAACAGACTATTAAATATGTTTCCATTTATTCTATCAATGAAATGGAGAACAATTTCAAATTTATCTCTAGATTGTAATTTTTAAATCCAGCCTAATAGTTTTCTCTACTTTCTTTGATATAATTATACATATATTTGAAATCAACATGAACAAATTAGGGTTTTATACATATACAGCTTTTCAAATCAATACACCTATTTGTCTAAAACCCACAAAACAAGACATAACTAACAATATTATTTCCTCATATTGCCCCCCATCACTTGAACATTTCTCTAAATTTAATCTACTTTAATCAGATAGTAATTTTCTATTTATACTATATTATTTTCTTTCTCTTTCATTTATCTTGTTTTAATAATGTTACCTATATGATCTATTGTTAATGGACATTATTGACTAAAGATCAATGCATGTAATATTTTCAGTTAAAAAGAATTTATTTAATTTTTATTTATATATGTATGATTCTCTCTCACGTGTGTGTGTGTGTGTGTGTGTGTGTGTGTGTGTGTGTATTCCACATAAGTGTAAGTGCCCATGGAGTCCAGAAAAGGGCTCTGGAGTTAAACTTTCAGGATGTTGTGAACTACCTGATAAGATTTCTGGTAACTGAATTTGTTTCTTTTGGAAGATTGTCAAGCACTCTTCATCACCTAGTCATTTCTTTTGCTACTATTAGACTTTTGTTTTTAAATCAGTATTAGGGTTATAGAAAATTGATCAGAAATAATGTAAATTTCTCCCTTATTCTTACTCTCCATTCTGTTTTTTATTGTATGTATGGCACATTTTTAATTTGTGAGAAAGTATTAGTTGCCACAGTTTACATTGGATGTTGCTCTTGGTATACATTATTTAAAATGTATATATTATACATTTCAAAGATCAACTACTAACATCATTTAACCATCCGATCAGGTCTATCTGTTTCTTTTTCTTTTCTTTTCTTTCTTTTTTTTTTTTTTTTTTTTTTTTTTTTTTTTTTTTTTTTTTTTTTTTTTTTTTTTTTTTTTTTTTTTTTTTTTTTTTTTTTTTTTTTGGTTTTTCGAGACAGGGTTTCTCTGTGTAGCCCTGGCTGTCTTGGAATTCACTTTGTAGACCAGGCTGGCCTTGAACTCAGAAATCCGCCTGCCTCTGCCTCCCGAGTGCTGGGATTAAAGGCATGCGCCACCACGCCTGGCACAGATAGAACTTTAAGAGTCAATAATAATAAAAGAAAAAATCTAACTTATTTTTGAGAAAAAAACAAAACAAAACAAAATTCTGACTAAACTTTTGAAACAACATGTAGAAAACAATATGCATTAGAAAAAATCTAAACATCCTTTAGCATTAAAAAACTGTAAGTTATAGCAATAATAACATCTAACCATGCTCCTATATAATGGATAGTAATCATATGGAAAAACTGAACTTTCATGCATTGCAGGTTAGATGTAACATTACTTTGGAAGGGAATTGAGCAATTTCCAACAAAAAAATATTCTTACTATAATATGCAGCAATACTGTTCACTAGCATTTGCCAAACATGTTTAAAACATGTCTAAATACACACTAGAATTGACACATATAGCATTTGCACTCATAAGACATAATTAGGTAAACAAGCAAACAAACAAACAAACAAAATAAGATGTGGATGAACTAAGAAACTAGCTTCATTAAATCCATTAAATTTTGGCTTATTTTGTAATAGACAAGGAACATTAATCCATGAGAAATCATGAAGTTAAGCATGGTAGATTTCTAAGAGGAAGATGCCAAACTGAAAAGTTCCTTACTACATAGTTCCAAGAATAAGGGCCTTAAAGAACCAGAGTTGTGGAGACAGCATCATTCACCTAGGCTATCAGGCCTTGAAGCAAAAGGATGGGCTGTAAGACAAAGGACATAAAGAAAGAGATAGAGCCGGGCATGGTGGCACACGCCTTTAATCCCAGCACTCAGGAGGCAGAGGCAGGTGGATTTCTGAGTTCGAGGCCAGCCTGTTCTACAAAGTGAGTTCCAGATTGAACTTTATATATATATAAAGTTCTATCTGCAATTTTGTACACCAATCACCTGATATATTAATGCCTTCCAAATACTTTCTCTCAATTGTTGGTTAATATTTGTATATTATTTGTTGTACTATTGTAGTACAGAAACAACACACATTCCTATATTCCTTTTACATAAAGGTATTGTCAATTCTTTTTTTTTTTCCTGAAGTTTGAAATTTTTTTTTTTTTTTTTTTTTTTTTTTTTTTTTTTTTTTTTTTTTTTTTTTTTTTTTTTTTTTTTTTTTTTTGGTTTTTCGAGACAGGGTTTCTCTGTGTAGCTCTGGCTGTCCTGGAACTCACTTTGTAGACCAGGCTGGCCTCGAACTAAGAGATCCACCTGCCTCTGCCTCCCAAGTGCTAGGATTAAAGGCGTGCGCCACCACCGCCCGGCTGAAATTTTTTTATTATTAGATATTTTCTTTATTTTCATTTCAAATATTATCCCCTTTCTTGGTTTTCCCTCTGAAAACTCCCATTCCCTCCATCATCCCCCTGCTCACTAACCCACTCACTCCTGCTTCCTGGCCCTGGCATTCCCTTACACTGGAGCATAGAGCCTTCACAGAACCAAGGGCCTCCCCTACCATTCATGACCGACTAGGCCATCCTCTGCTACATATGCAGCTTGAACCATGAGTCCTAAGCCCTGTCAGTGCTTGCTAAATACAGAAGTGAATGCTCAGGTCCATCCATTGAAGTGAGCACAGGGTCCCCAATTAATGAGGTATGGAAAGGACCAAGGAGCTGAAGGGGTTTGCAGCCTCTTAGGCAGAGCAACAATGTGAACTAACCAGTACCCCCAGAGCTCCCGGGGATTAAACTACCAACTAAAGGGTAATGTCAATTCTATATCACTTCTTCCTCTCTCTAATTTTGCATGGCCATTGCTATTTTTAAACCACTGTTGTGTAACAGTTGTCCTGTGTAACTACAACATTCACAAGTATCCTCACTCTAGAAAAAGAGCCATGGTAAATGAAATTAATGGTTGCATCAATGTTCAACTTGGTGAACCAATGAACTTTATAGAGGTTACAAGTGGAAATATGGTAGAGAGGTTATATACAGAATCAGAAATGACTCAAAAGACAAATGTATCACTAACGATTACTCCAGGATGGATGAAATCTCAGGAGAGCTGGAAACGTAAAGCTTACTGAAAAAACTGCAGGCACCTCAACCTATTGAAGAGTGTCCTTTCTTTTTTTTTTTTTTTTTTTTTTTTTTTTTTTTTTTTTTTTTTTTTTTTCTTTTCAATTTTTATTAGATATTTTCTTCATTTACATTTCAAATGTTATCCCGAAAGTCCCCTAAACCCTTCCTCATCCCATGCCCTTCTCCCCTACCCACCCACTCCCACATCTTGGCCCTGGCATTCCCCTGTACTGGGGCATATAAAGTTTACATGACCAAGGGGCCTCTCTTCCCAATGATGGCCAATTAGGCCATCTTCTGCTACATATGCAGCTAGAGACATGAGCTCTGGGGGTACTAGTTAGTTCATATTGTTCTTCCACCTATAGGGGTAGAGTCCCCTTCAGCTATTTGGGTACTTTCTCTAGCTCCTCCCTTGGGAACCCTGTGTTCCATCTAAGAGCTGACTCTGAGCATCCACTTCTGTGTTTGCTAGGCACTGGTATATCCTCACATGAGACAGCTATATCAGGGCCCTTTCAGCAATATCTTGCTGGCGTATGCAATAGTGTCTGTGTTTGGTGGCTGATTATGGGATGGATCCCAGGCTTCAGCAGTCACTGGTTGGTCCATCCTTTTGTTTCAGCTCCACTCTTGATCTCTGTAGAGTGTCCTTTCTCAGTAGCTCAGTTGGTCTGAGACCTTTCCTGGTACTTCAGCTGATCTTTGTATCTTCTAGGCAGTTATGCTGTCTTTGGTTTTTACAGACTTCTTGGAGGATCTGAAACTGACTCTCAGTAGACTTTTTACTGTTTTTGTGCTATTGAGAAGACGGGACCTAGGGAATCTGCCAGTTTGATGGAGATTCTGAACTTAATTTGAGTTCTTTACTTCTTTTATTAATGAGCTTACCTGCTGGATTCAAAATTTTGATGTCAAAGGATATTGCTACACAACAAAATAAAATAAGGAGGAAAAAGAGAAGTGAGGCTGAAAGACCAGATCTTGAGTTCTGACTCTAGCTTAGAGATACTCATTTAAGTTTGAACTCTACTTAACAAGCCAGCTCCTAGCACCAGCTTCCAGGTTTCTCCACAACAAACCTGTGCCTCCAGTTTACAAGCCTGCTCCTGGCACTTCACTTACTAATAACTACCAATCAATCAGGAGGAAAGCAGAAGTTTATGGTTTGGCTTCCAGAATAAAGCAATTATGTGAAAGGGCATCAAAATTCATATTAGAACCCCAATCAAATTTGTATCAAGCTAGAAAACCCCTTGCTTACTTCCCATTTCCTATAAAATCCTTGTCCTGCTGATAGCTCGGAGCTTCACCCTCCCATTGAACTGTGACTCAAGCTCAAGTTTGTAATTAAAGACTCCAGTGTGATACATAGGAATCAGCTCTTGGGTTGTTCTCCTGGGGTTCTCAATAATAGTAATTCCTGTCTGAGTCTGTCCATATGTTTATGTGGCACTGCAGTAAATCTGCCCATGTGTCTGTATGGTGAATTAATCCTGTGTGTTTATATGCCTCTGTGATCCCACAACAAATCTCTTCTAAATAATTCTATAATTCTGTTATGAAAAGAAGTCTTTAAAAGTATTCTGTGGTCAGATACAGCTGGGCAGATGTGTGAAAGGGTCAAGACCACTCAGTAACAAAAAGAAATTACAGACACTGATGGGAGACTTGAGTGTCTCATTTGGGGGGGGGGAGAGCTACAGCTCCCATCATCTGGTTACTGATCCACTTGTGTCCATGTTCATTATTGATTCTTCTGTTTCTTGTATAAGGGTGTCTTTGACTTTGAATGATGTTGGGGCTAGAAGACCCACCCTCTTTGCTTAACCCTTTTCACCCTGGAGCAGGCCCCATGCTTAGAGGAGTATCAAAGTTACAAGACCACATGGGAGGCCAGGATGGGGCTAGCACAGCGGCCTCCAGACCAGGGTTCAGGTGTCAGCAGCTGTGGTAAATGGAAATACCATGAATCTCTTGGAAGGCAGTGCCATTTAAGAGATACACAGGCTTCCTGCAGCTGCCATGTGGGAATCTGGGACCCAAGGAAGGTCACAGGGCCTCAAACATGGGGGTAACAGACCACAGCTGCTAAGTTCTGGGCTGACCAAAATTGCAAAGGTAAGGTAAAAGACACTGTCAATAAGATAAAATACCAGTAACAGATTGGGAAAGGATCTTTAGCAATCCTAAATCAGATAGGGTATATATATATATATATATATATATATATATATATATATATATATAATTCAAGAAGACGGACTGCAGAAAATCAAATAACCCTATTAAAAATGGGGTACAGAGCTAAACAAAGACTTCTCAACTGAAGAATACCGAATGGCTGAGAAGCACCTGAAAAAAATGTTTACCATCCTTAATCATCAGGGAAATGCAAAATAACCCTGAGATTCTACCCCACACCAGTCAGAATAGCTAAGATCAAAAGTTCAGGTGACAGCAGATGCTGGCAAGAATATGGAGGAAGAGGAACACTCCTCCATTGTTGGTGGGATTAAAAGCTTCTGCAACAACTCTTGAAATCAGTCTGGTGTCTCCTCAGAAAATTGGACATAGTACTACCAGAAGATCCAGCAATACCTCTCCTGGGCATATACCCAGAAAAAGTTCCAACTTGTAGTAAGGACACATGCTTGCTATGTTCATAGCAGCCTTATATATAATAGCCAGAAGCTGAAATAACTCATATGTCCCTCAACAGAGGGATGGATACAGAAAATGTGGTACATTTACACAATCGAGTACTACTCAGCAACTAAGAAACAATGAATTCATGAAATTCTTAGGTAAATGGATTGATCTGGAGGATATCATCCTGAGTGAGGTAGCCCAATCACAAAAGAACATACATGATATGCACTCACTGTACTGGCTAGTTTTGTGTCAACTTAACACAGATGGAGTTATCACAGAGAAAGAGTTTAAGTTGGGGAAGTGCCTCCATGAGATCCAGCTGTGGGGTATTTTCTCAATTAGTGATCAAGGGGGAAAGGCCCCTTGTGGTTGGGACCATCGCTGTGCAGGCAGTCTTGGGTCCTATAAAAGAATTGGCTGAGCAAGCCAGGGGAAGCAAGCCAGTAAAGAACATTCCTCCATGGCTTCTGCATCAGCTCCTGCTTCCTGACCTGCTTGAGTTCCAGTCCTGACTTCCTTTGGTGATGAACAGCAGTCTGGAAGTGTAAGCTGAATAAACCCTTTCCTTCCCAACTTGCTTCATGGTCATGATGTTTGTGCAGGAATAGAAACCCTTACTAAGACAAATTGGTACCAGCAAAGTGGGGTATTCCTGTGACAACCTGACCATGTTTTGGGGAGGACTGTGGAAGGACTTTGGAACTTTGGGTCAGAAGATCCATTCAGTGTTAAGAGATCTGTTAAATGTTGTATAGGTGCTTGGAAGACAATGTTGAGAACAGTGCAGAAGATGGAGGCATGGCTTGTGTAATTTCAGAGGGAAAAGTAAAGTCTCTTTTCAGGGCCATTGCTATTTTGGCTTGTAAAGATTCTATGGTTAGCTGGGGCTGAAGAATTAGCTGTGATTAACAAGATAGCAGAACTGCTAAAGTGAAAACTTTTCCTTACTGGGACTATTGATTCTGGTTAGCTGGAGCTAGGAAATTAGTGGTGATTAAGAAGAGGCCAGCATCATTGAGGTGACATCTTCTGGGAAGTGTTTTCTGAGAGCACAGAGGTTGTGTTCCAGAGATAGCCAAGGTTGTACCTTGTGCTGTGGCTGGACTTGGTAATGTGTAAGAGTTTCCCAGGTGGTACTGGTTTTGAAGGCATGAAGGGGTCATGCAGAGCAGCTGAGGTCAAGGAAGCACTGTGAGAGGCCATGGAAGGCCATTGGTGAAGGTGCAGCCTCAGTTGCAACAGATGGCCCAGGACTGAAGGGGTCATGCAAAGGAGTTGAGGCTTGGCACTATGAAGAGAGCCTATGAGAGGCTAGTGTTGAAGTCTAGTGTACTGGCTAGTTTTGTGCCAACTTGACACAGCTGGAGTCATTACAGAGAAAGGAGTTTAAGTTGGGGAAGTGCCTCCATGAGATCCAGCTATGGGGTATTTTCTCAATTAGTGATCAAGGGGGGAAGGCCGCTTGTGGGTGGGACCATCTCTGGGCTAGTAGTCTTGGGTTCTATAAGAGAGCAGGCTGAGCAAGCCAGGGGAAGCAAGCCTGTAAGGAACATCACTCCATGGCCTCTGCATCAGCTCCTGTTTCCTGACCTGCTTGAGATACAGTCCTGACTTCCTTTGGTGATGAACAGCTGTATGGAAGTGTAAGCTGAATAAACCCTTACCTCCCAAACTTGCTTCTTGGTCATGATGTTTGTGCAGGAATAGAAACCCTTACTCAGACAAATTGGTACCAGCATAGTGGGGTATTCCTCTGACAAACTGACCATGTTTTGGGGAGGACTGTGGAAGGACTTTGGAACTTTTGGTCAGAAGATTCATTTTGTGTTAAGAGTACTGTGGGATGTTGTGTTGGAGCTCAGAAGATAATGTTGAGAACAGTGCAGAAGATGGAGGCTGAATAAACCCTTTCCTCCCCAAGTTGCTTCATGGTCATGATGTTTGTGCAGGAATAGAAACCCTGACTAAGATACNGAGCTGTGTCTCTAGCTGCATGTGTAGCAGAGGATGGCCTAGTCTGCCATCAGTGACAGGAGAGGCCCTTTTTCTTGTTAAGATCATATGCCCCAGTACAGGGGAATGCCAGGGCCAGGAAGCAGGAGTGGGTAGGTTGGGGAGCAGGGCCAGGGCCAGGAAGCAGGAGTGGGTAGGTTGGGGAGCAGGGCATGAGGATAGCATTTGAAATGTAAATAAAGAAAATATCTAAAAAACAAACAAACAAAAAAACTTGGAGGGACATCGGTGACAGCAGAACAGAGTGACCCAGTCATTTAGCTGCACAGGTGGCTGTTCTGCCCCCTCCATGGTGACAGGTCAGTGGCTTGTGGTGCAGCTGATTGCAGGTGTGAGGTACTCATACTTCTCAAGGTGCCTGAGCCAGCAGTGTCCAAAGGCAGCTTTGCCCCATCTTCAGTTGACAAACTCTGCCTCCCAAACCTAGGGCTCTCTGTGGCATGTTCAAAAATGAGTACCAGAGAGGTACATGTGTTGGAATCTTTAGTGTTCAAGGAAATGATCCTGCTTTCCACCCCAACCTTAACCTCTGGGAACTGACCCCCAATGTCTGAATCTGAGGATCAAGTCCCCCCCCCTGCAAATTTTCATTCAGAAAATTAGCCAAAGTAGAACATGACAACCCCTAGAAAAAGCAAGAGAGCTCTATTATTACTCTTATTTGTCCCTGCTTTGTATCTGTCCTTGACTGAAAACAGAAACCACCATTCTGGAGAAGACATAAATTTAAATGAAAGTCTGAGACAAGAATCCCCATATAACTGCCATTTCAGCCATTTTAAATCCCCCTAGGATAACCTTTTTTGAACCCAACTGCCCTAAACCCAGCAAACCTGACAGCTGACCCAGACCTGGACAGACCACTGCATGACCGCTCACTCTGTTAAGTTATTAAACAAAACAGATACTTTAATAATGTATTCTGGAAGCCATTAGAAACATGAAAGTTGTAGTGTCCCTCCCCCAACCATCCTGAAATAAGCTGATACAGGGACCAACCATGGAAAGCCACATGTGGTGTGGCATCCATTGTCTTGTTAAGTAGCACCTGAGCTACCCTGGTGTACTGCTGCCTGCCTTTGTGCATCTCCCTGGACCCCCAGGCTCTGCCCAGTTCACCTGCCTACAGCAGGAACATCCCACAATGCTTCAGGCTTCCCAACAAACTCCAGGCGCCTGCACAGAACCGACTGGGTGGGGGGGGGGGTTCCCCCTAAAACCTAAGGAGAACCCTTTAATAAACTAGACGCTTTGATTGGACATGTCGACTTGGCGGTTATCTTTTCTCTCACCCTAGTTTTTCGTTTTAGCCCCAGAGACCATCTTCCAGAGAACCCGGTTTGTAATGTAGAGCAACTGCAGGCATGGCCTCCTACAGAAAGTGAGATACAAATTAGCACACCCCATAAGATAAATGGATTTCAGACAAGATAGTTAAAGATTTTGCTTTACACCTTACTCAGTATGATGGATACAGATATGTTCGGGGATTTGAACAAACATACAAATAGAGAAGTAGTGCACAGGTTAATGACTTTGGCAAAGAAGTGCTAACAATTATTTCAAGCTTTACTTTATGCTGGATTAACTGGTCTATAAAGAAAAGTAGCAGCAAACAGACCAGCTTATGCTGAATCTAAAATAAATTAATTTTGCAATGCCTCAGTCCTTCCTTAGAGAAGAATTTCTACCATATTTTTCCTCTAGCCAAGAACAAACAAATACCAAAGGAGCAAGGAATTCACATTGTTCTGAAGCTCCTCATCTATCTAGAATTGATGACATGCCATTACAAGAACATCCAGATTGAAGTGGCTACAGCAGTATAAGAATCAAAAGAAAATACTGCACAGAAATATATCACATTTATTTATGCACCCTAGAAAGAATAAAGGGGAGAAAAATCACATCTCATCAAATAAATACCAAGTTTGAGAAACAAATAAAAGGAGAAGACCAAGAAGTTAAAGAAAAACCAAGCAGGCTAGACCTGAGAATAACAGAACACTAAAAGCATACACTGGCAATCTTCATAGAAGCTTCCAACTAGAAACAATGCAATTCAGATGTTAATAGTCTAATGTGTCATCAACTTAAATGATTAAAAGGAAATCTATCAGTTTGATATCCAGGGACAGATCCTCAAACATGTATTATGAACACGTGGTTGGTGCTTATGTCTCTAACCGCAGGACTAAGAAGGATAAGTTAACTGCCAGTAACAGAGGTTACAATAGTGTAAAAGAGAAAGATTGCATAAAACTCTGAGGTAGAGTGCATATTTAGAGTAAAGGAACTTAGGTTCAATTCTCAATCCTAAAAAGGAAAAGTTGCACAATAAGGTTAGGAAGGAGCTGTGTACACTTTACCAATTTTATAACTATTCTAACTATCCTACAGCAAATAATTACTTTAAGAAAATAGATGAATGAGAGAGATGATTCAGAAGTTAAGAGTACATACAACTTTTGCAGAGCACAAAGTTAGCTTCTCCCCATCTACATCCTCCACGGTACAATTACCTGTAACTCCAATTCCAGTTCCAGGGATCCAAAGCTCATGTATTGTAACTGTAGTTGTCTGTGCTCATGTTCACAGACTCTCTCTCTCTCTCTCTCTCTCTCTCACACACACACACACACACACACACACACACACAAACACAGACGTGCACAAACAATCACACAGCTTGATTACAAAAATAAATTTCAAAATGGGAGAGGAATTAAGCAAAATAAGGCCCATGTTTAAAAAGCAACAATTTATGTTGATCTAGAATTTTCACTATCAGACTTGTAACACAAAAGTGTATATAATTTCCAAAATGTACAACCCCGTACTTGTGTATTCACTCTATCTTACACAATGTTTAAAAGGTCAGGAGAGTAAAGAGTTTCTCTATCACTTTCTCATTATACATTTTGCAGGAACACTAACCAAGTGTTGGATAGTACAAGAATCCCGCAGCTTCTGACAATTTTATTCATGCTTCTTGTCCTAAGGCATATGTCCCTGTGAGAGAAGTCACATAACCACACAGCAGAATTAGAGAAACTCTCAAATGGCCTTTCAGGTAAGAAGGGTTGATTGGTGGCCTAGAAATGCTGACTTGAGGCCCCTGGTCTTTCGAGGCATGAGCTAGCAGCAAGTTTAGCAAACACTGTGTAATTGCAGGGTCTTGGCAAATCATGCAGAAGTTAATTGAACAAGAGGCTTAATGAATATATTGTTCTGAAATGAACTGCTCTAACAGAGAAAATTCGAGTTTATTTTGTACTTTAGTTAGCAATTTTGATATGAATTAATACCTTAAATTACTAAGGTACTGGTAATACAATACTTTTCCTTTGGAATTAGTCAAATGATTATGATGAAAGCATGTCTGTGGTAAAGGTTTTGTGCCTCCATATGTAGAGTCAATGTGAGGTAAAATTATTTTTAAAAGCACTTTGTTAGTTTAACTAAATAAAAAGGGTATTTGATAATTGGAAATGAGATCTGGAATAATCTGTCTGTGTATTTGTGTTTGTATGTGTGTGTGTGTGTAAGTGATCTTTTTACATACAGAAAGAAAAGTATGGCAAATATTAAGGGTCAAAATGAGATTTTTTTTAAACATTCTGTAGGTCTAAATAAATGATTAATTTTCTGGGTTTGTGTCCATTGCAGGATAATTAACTATGAAATCTCATAGAGTATAATACTTTTTCTTACTTATAAAGAGCCAATTTTTCTCCCAGATGGTTAGATAATATGGGCACTAGTGAAATTCTTTGATTGACCTCAAGAATTGTGATGATAGATATTCTTGTTACCAATCACAAAATTTGTTTACTGTTCTCATAGAGGAAACCTGATACTTTTTCTAGTTTTTCAATGTCTTGAGAGGTATTTCTTTTATTGTATTTAGAATGCAACATAAATTACATTTTAATTTATTTCTTAGAGATGGCATTTGATCTTATTCACCTCCTCCACATTTTCTACTTAGTTCATGGCTCTATATTTTATCCAGCCAATTTTTTTGTTGTTGCTGTTGTTCATATGCTCTTAGGATTGTGGCTGTCCTTCGGAGCATGGTTGACCTTGCAGGAACCCCATCCTTAGAGGACAGACTTATTTTAGAAGGTATTAATTATCAATAGCATTTCAGTACAACTCCCTTCTCCTTGCTGGAGATTTTTCTGGCTGAAGTTTGTTGTAGTCTTGTGAGTGTTGCCATGATTAATTGGAGTTCCTATGTGCAACTTTCCTGCTGTGTTCAGAAAACAGAGTTTCTTTGTAGCTATCTACTGCCCCTGACTATTTCAGTACTCCTGTCTTCTCTTCAACAATGATCCCTGAGGCTTATCTGGAGGGGTTATAGTAAAGATGTAGATTTAAGGATAAACAATCCACAATATTGACTAGCAGTGAGTTTCTGACTTAATTGCTATTTACTAAACAATGACGTTTCTATGATGAGGTTTGATAAATGTACTAATATATCCATTGAGATATAACAATTGTTCATTAGGAGTCCATTTAATGCTATGTCTATTTAGGAAAAATAATAGTATTAGGTTCTAGCCACAGGTTCCTTGTCAGGATAACGATGCCAGGTATTGGTTTTCTATATTGATGTCTATAATCCAATTAGAAAGTGGTTGGTTGATCTTATGATACTCATGCTACATTTCACCAGTGGGCATTTCTTCCTAGGCTAGTAGTAAATGTAGCTGATGAATTTTATATCTAGATAAACTTCATGTTTACTTTACTCCTCTGCCAGTACTACAAAAACACATGAGTATGGATGCACTTTCCAAATCAGATCTAGAATTTTTTCCATATGAGTAGGATGACAGATATCTTCTGCAATATCTTCTGAAGTAATCTATTAAACAGGAGGTTGACCAATAGCAATGGGTATAGCTTGTGATGTCTGGAGAAGTTAGGAACCTAATTAGCAAACAACTACAAAAAAGATAACCAGTACTTGGCACTGCCACTGGGCTTCTTACTTGTTAGCTTCTACTGTCTAGTTTGGTCCTCTGTTATAGGTTTCCTCTATTTAAAATGTTTTTAGTATACATATTTCTACACAGTGTGTGTGTGTGTGTGTGTGTGTGTGTGTGTGTGTGTGTGTGTGTGTATTCAGGATGCTTTTACATTCTATCGTAGTAACTTATTTTCATATAACTTATTTTAAAGATTTCTCAGTAGTCCTTCTCTGTACTCATCAGCTACCTTATAGCATCCCCTTTCTATCATTATTTTCCCCACCTTTCTTTTAAAGTACAGTTTAGAGCAAAACCAAGAGATATTTCATACATAGAGTACATATAGGGATTTTGAGGGATAAAATTATCATCTATTTTACTATTTAATAATTATAGCATAATTATTGATTGCTTTGATCCATGTTTTACATTTACCTTATTATAATATTGGACATTGGTTGTTATTGAGACAGTTGCTAAAAAAAAAAAGAGTAAAACAAAAACTGACATCTTTAGCAGAGTTTATTTGAAGAAAAATCTCAAAAATTCAGCCAACCTCTGTACAACAAAGGAAATAGACCTCTGTCCAGCATTTCTGGGGACAGACAGAAAGAAATATGGTCATGTAGAGACCCTTTGGACAGTTGCAGCTCTCACTGGCTTTCTTAGGACAGAGTCTGATCATGTGACCATCTGTGATTCCCTGATTGCTCTGATTGGCTGAGTCTACCTGTCCATCAGAGGAAAATAAAGGAATTAACTTGTAATGTGCGCATTATTTAGGTTGAGATGCATGATGTGAGCAAGTAGTTCTAGTGTATTTTGAAATGAGAACCAATCCCTTTTGCAATCCTCTTTTCCAATAGAATGGGAAACATTCGAAAGCTGTCAAAACATAAACCTAAATCTCCACCATCTTGTAATTCAGATGATCTGCATTGGTGCACTCTCTTAGATGGTCAATAGATCCAAGCAACGTCCTCTACTTTCTAAGTTCAGTCAGAATATGTATCATGAATACGTGAAAGCAAAAGCTTTGCTACAGCCTTATTACATCCTGTCTTCTCACCTTGTATAACAGTTACAAAGTCACATTTCCACAGAGACATAACTGTTAACACACCTGCGAGTTACATGGAGAAAAAATATAAGAGTTTTTTTTTCCTTGACAAATCACTGAAAATTACAAGGAAAAAGAATCACTACTTTTCCATCATTAATCAAAAGAAGACAACTGCAGAATTTTTTAGGTGCTGATAAGATTTTAATTGGTTTCAAGTTGAAAATAACTACATTGCTGATGTTTTAAGGAACGTAATGAGCAATTATATTACACACGATAGATTTAGCAGTATAATATTGCCAGTTAACAGCTGGAACTCATAAACATACAGCGTAGTGTGGATGTGAAATTTCCTAGGATAAACCATCTGTAGCAAAGAACTATTCTAGAAATTTAAAAAGATAGTGAAAAATGTTATTTGCCTTATTTAACTGATCTGGTAAAAATGATAAGATTTTTAGAAGTAGTTGAATCCTATTTAGCTAGTTGGTTAAAATAGCATAAACAAGGAGTATACCAATATTTTCACATCTCATGTAGTTAATTTGTTTGAAGATAATTTTTATAAACTGGTAAATGTTTATTGTTTCATATAAAATGAGGCTCCTTTATGAAGTTTTTAGCAATTTACATTCCACACTAGTATTTGCAGTACAGTATTCTTTGCCTTTAATAACACTTTCATGATTTTATATTTAAATATTTTATGAGAAATAAACAGTATAGTTTCAAGCTTGTTTGAACATGTTCACATTTTATTTCATTACATTACACTTTCTTTATATTTGTGTACATGCTTATTTGTGTGTGTGTGTGATCTTATTCAACCTAATTTTCCTACTGAACACCAGATATTTCCCATTAGTAATTAATTTAAAAAGATACCATTTCATATTGCAAAGTATGTTTCCTACAGCACTTGTACATATAAACACAATGTAATTATTTTCACTTCATGACTATAGTCATAGCTTTTATATTTCATTTACCTACTTGATGATTTCTTTTAGAAGTAGTTCATTTGGGTGCTTCCAATCTTTTTCCTTTGTAGTCCAGTCCACTAGCAAAACATTAAACATGAATCAGTCACAGTGGCTTGATCCAGAAGATACCACGAGGCTCCATCAATTGAGAGGAGTCTACTGAAGTAGCAAGAAACACCACCAGAAGCTCTTTAGTATGTTTCTCTTAAAAAACGTCACAACAAGAAAATATCAGCAGAAAAGACGAGAAGCAATGCTAAAGCATTGTCCACTGTCTGTTGCATTATATTCTTATATTTTTTCTAAACACCATGTGTCTTCTCAAGTGTCTGGTCCAGCAAGGTATCACATGCCCTTTCACCAGACAGCTTTAAAAATATATACCACAAGACCATTCTCAGCAAAACCTCCTGTCATGTCTGCTTCAGCCAAACATGCTCCCACATGTCAGCTTCAACAAAACATACTCTCATAAGACAGCTTCCAGAAAAAAATATCACTTATCACAATTGAGTCTCTAAGAAAACCAGAAATTCACACTTCACTATTCTTCAGGCTAGTGAGTCAGTGCATATTCTGTACTGTGTCATTTAGGAGATTCAGGATATTATGGGCTATGCTGAAGTTCATAAGGAATTTAGAGCTGAGGTCAGTGCTAAGAAACGATAAGGATCTTCTTCCGTTATTCCACTGGTAAATGTTCTGGTTCCTCAGAAGGACTTGTTGAAAGTGAAATATTGTCTCAAAGAAGTGTATTTTTGACATCTTTATCAAATATCACATTGCTGTCTACATGAAGATGGGTTAATATCTGAAACCCAGACTCTATTCCATTAACTAGCATGTCAATATTTGTGTTAGCATCATTCCTTTTAGTTCTATGGCTCAGTATTATAACTTGAAGTCATAGAATTTCAGAGGTGTCTTTATTTTTCAGTATTATTTTTGATATCTGCTTCTTTTGTGCTTCCATAGAAATTTTAAGATTGTGTGTTCAATTGCTGTAAAAGCTGCATTGGGGTTACGATGGGGATTACATTGAATCTGAGCAATCACTTGGTATAGAGATCATGTTTGTAATATTAAATCTATGAATAAATGAGCATGGAAGGAGGTTTTTCTATCTGGTGATATCTTCATCATAATTTTGCTTGATCCTTTTATGTTTTATTATAGAAATTTTTATTTCCTGTATTAATGTATTAAAAATATGTTTGAGACTATTGTGAATAAGAGTGCTTTTCTGATTTGTGTTTTAGCATTATTGTCATTAGTATATAAGAAGGCTACTGTCTTTTTGTTTTGTTTTGTTTTGTTTTGCTTTGCTTTGTTTTGTTCTGTTTTGTTTTAAATTGGACACTAGCTATTTTGATGAAAATGATCCAGTAATATAAACAAGAATAGTAATGAGTTCAAACGAAAAGGAAATCAACATCTGCCATTGAACAGGAAGAAACATTTTTGTTAAGAGAGCATATCTATGTGCTCAAATCTATGTCTAAAAGCCATAATATTTTAATATTATGTCCATGGCTAAATTACACACAGAGAAAAGTGTCTTTGGTTTAGCTATGTAAGTAGATAGATGTGTTCATTTGCATATACAAAAGGAAAATTTAAAAGTTCATTGTGGGAAATAAAATAAAATCAATTGTAAAATAATACTGCAATTCTAACTTTTAAGGTCTATTAACATCTAGTAGAAATAGTATTGGCAGGTATAAATGTAGTTTGATAGTATATTTTAGTACAAAGTGATGATAAACATAAGGCTTGGAAATTTTGGTTTAAGCCCAGTGTAATGACTAATACCTCTTATCTCAGTACACCTGAGACTGAGGTAAGATGACTGCACCAAATTCAAAGTCAACCTAGATTCATAGTGAAAAGCATATCTTAAAAAGGAAAAAAAAACAAAACAAATTAAAAACAAGCAAAATAAAATAAACAAAAGATGAAATAAAAGAGATAATTGGAAAAGATTTAAAAATTTGTATTGTATAAAATAAGTCAATTTTAACATAAACTTTCAATATGAAAATTAATATTTAGTAACATATGTGTTCCTTGCTATAAATGTGTGTTCTATTTGAGAGATAGAACTTTGAAATGCTACATATTTATTTCTATTTCTTTCTAAGTAAATCATTTCTATGTTGAATTTTTTGTATTTTGTTAGAAAAATTACTTAAATGCAAACCCAAAATAAAGAGAACTAATCAAGATCATTTTCCAACATTCATCTAAGAGTCATTGTAAAGCAAAATAAAATTCATCGGTGTAATTGAACAAATTTAATTTACTACAAAATTAAAGAAATGAATGGGAACTACCAGAATAGAAGGAATTAATCAGAATAAGAATCTCAATTACTACTGAAGGATATTTTTCAAATTTTGTTATTATAACTATTTTAGATTTCAGAGCATTTGAATTTATGTGTATACAAAAATAAAAATAAAACATTCAAAAATAGATCCTTCTTTAAATTATTTAGTGGCCTTGCCAATTATTGGGTAGGAGTTTAGTTATTCTCATTGCGGTCCTAGTTTTAAACAGTCAGATCAGAGACAGTAATGAATGTGAGACAGCAATAGAACAAACTGCAGAAGAACTGCATACAGGAGAATAGGGGCCTTACATATAAAGGTCACACAGTTGACATTGCCCAGCACTAAATAGCATCTGTACAGTATTTGTTAAGAGACAATAGAGACATGCTACACTGATTAAATCCAACAGAGCCATTGGAAAGCAGTTGTCAGGTATTTGTGTAGGTAGATACCTGGTTCTACTAGCTTGAGGTAAGAGAGGCAATAGAGAAGGATGACTCTGCATTAGGAAAAATTAAACAATCAAATGGATGCAAGGTAACAGAAAACTTGTGTGTGCAAGCACACTGTGAACAGAATACCCTGCTTTGTGTCTAAATTATCATATGTGTTTAAATATATGTCTAGGAAATGTGTGGGCCATAATCAATGAGATAATGACATCACTGTCATAAACCATGGAAACACAATCACATTAAAATCAAAAGCCCTGCATTCTGAAATGTCTTTAAAATATATTAGGTTTTATTAAAACTTCATAGGGATTTCTTCAGTGTATCTGCCGCTGTGTCACAAGGTTATTTGACTGTACATAATTACAAAATATACTGGTTTTCTAGTCCCTTCTTGGAAAGTGTCCTGGTGTGAAGCATTGTGTCACAGCAGAGTGGTACATCCAGTCTTAACTGTCTAGTACTACACATGATATGATTATTGCTGTAACAAATATTGAAGAAGCATTGGCTATATTTGATGAACTAGCAAATGGGATCGTTTTTTACCACACCCATCTCTACTCATGTTATTTGAAAAGAAAAAAACAAACAACAACAACAACAAAAATATCACACTACCTACAGTGTGCATTTCACCATTATATTTGCATTTGCTAAATTATGCTTAGTACTTAAAGGATTTCTCCTAGTTGTTTTATATTTAAAATTTAATAAACTATCACAGTTTTATTAGTATAGATTATGTCTCACATTCTTCAATCTACTTCACTTCAAGCTGAAAATGCATGTAAGTACATGTAAAGAGCTAATTTTATTATCAAGAATAAATTATCTGAGGTCCAAGGGGTTTGTGGAACTAGACAAATGCATCAGTGTTTCTGCTTTCCCCAAAGACTTCCATTCCCACCATCCAGCTTCCACAGCTCACAGTCCCTGTAATTTCATTGTCATGGGTCTTTCCTGCTTCCATTGGTACCAGACATATGTGTGCTGCATTAATACACACACACACACACACACACACACACACACACACACACACACACATGCACACTGGCAAAATACCCAGACACACAAAATATTTTTTTAATTAAAGAATGCATTCATTATATTATTATATATGTAGTTATGAGCATCATTACATTTACTCAGTATGTTGAAAGACAATACAATTCTAATGCCAAGATTTGACCTATTACAGAATGACAAGTATATTTTAATTAAAGCATTTCAAGTCAATGAGATCATTAAGCCATGTTCTAAGCCTTGGTCATACTAGACTGCTGGGAGCCATGGCTTTAGATATGGCCTTGTGGATATTTTCTACCTTACATAAACAATCCTGAGAGAACATTCGTAGTCATAACAGTAAGAATGTTTATGGGAAAAGAGGACACTGTGCCCTGGGTCCCCACTGATTATCCCTGCAGGTCAGGGTTACTAGAGCCATTTCAGGTTTGCATATAATTCCCTTTGTCCCATTCTATTACCTCAAAACTATATTTCCCAACTAAGCACAATACCATTCTTTCTCTCTATATCAATAAATAAGTAAATAAGGTGAAAAGTAGGCTATAAATCATTGCTAGAGATAAAAACAGTAGGCTATAATTATTACACACTGATGAAATCCAGCGAGTTTATTACAGAGCTAACAACTGTTCATTTTGAGGAAAACTTCATGTCTGTGGAAAACTACCATTTCTCTCTTTCAAGTCATCTACTCTTACAGAAATCAACAGAAGTTCATTTTGTAAAATTCTGAATTATGCCTATGAAACAGCAGATTTCATGCTAAAATGCATGGTGAGACGGAAATAATATATATGCACATGGGAGGAGAGAATATTTAGGAAAACTAATCTGTTAAAGCACTTGCCTTAAAATTATTTATAGCCAAAACAAATTCTATTGAATAAGAATTCTCTGGAATTAAGGTTTATGTTTATCCATGCTATTCACCATCACAAATGCACTAGGAGGGAATATCTCCTATAAAAGTTCTCTTACCTTGGCCTTAAAATAGGTCTTGTGTGAGTATTTTAGATGTCAGGTAAAGAGGTGTCAGATATGTTGTGAAAATCAACAGTTGCCATTAGCAAAGTACATCATAACAGTTTCTGAATTCACTTTTTAATTATGAGGATAAATGGCTCAAGTGTTGGCTCATTAATGGATTAATCTTATGCTGAGAAGTCTTTTCCTATTTTTATCCATAAGACTTAAGATTGATAAACCTCTTCTGCTCTCACTTTATGGTCTTACTAAAGCCCAAAGTTATTCAGTTCATCAGTCAGTGTCTTTAAGTGCTCACTAGTTACATAAAGTTTTGTAGTGTTAGCAATTTTTCTAAGTTTCTACATCATCACCAACAATGTCCTTGTTTTTTTAACTAATGTTTCTTTGCAGATTATGAAAATGGAAATATAGACTCCTATTAAATTATTTAATAATATTTGTTTATTATATTTATTATAATATTACTTATTATAATTTATTATAATAGTATTTATTATTATATTTAATAATAATAATTTCATCTAGCTTTCAGATATGAAATTGATGCATTTTGATTTTGTATGTATGTTTTTGCCTTTAATTTTCTTCACTCTTCTTTACATATAGACCTATATCTATGTAGACCTACAGTATCAAACATCTGAGGACAGAAGCAACTGGTAATGTTAAAACCAGTCCTAGTGGCTGAAATTTGTCTCTATGGTAGAACTGTGATAAGCATGCACAAATGTCTGCATGTGATTTCTAGTATCAAAGTTGGTATGAAGGTGACTAATTATGACAAACTAACATGTACACATCATAATTCTGCATAAAAATTATCATAAACAGTAGCATAAAGTGATTTTATTTTATTTCTAGAGGTTAAAAGCCTAAAATAGGATTTATGAACTTAAAATCCAGTTTTTATCCTAGCTGTAGCCTTTCCTTATGGTGCCCAAGTAAGAGAATCAGCCTCTTTGATCTTTCAGTGTCTAGCTTTATTGCTAATTCATTTTCTTGGTTCTTGGGGAGCTCGACATTTAAGAGCATTGGCTGGTCTCTCAGACAACCTGGGTTACATTAGATCTGGGCAGTTTAGGCTGAGTATTTCTTGTTTCCATCTCCCTTTTTACATTCTTTTTACTTTTAAGAAAATGTATTCTTTCATGGAGTAATTTGCTGTTGTCATAAAATTTGATCTATCTGCAGGTTCTAGGAAGTTATTTTCACCAGTCCTAGTGGCTATTTTTGCATGGTTCAGACACAGTATATTTTCTGAAGATTAAAATGTTCGTTAGTATTATTCTCAATTTCAGTTCCTCATAGAGTCTTCAAAATGACACAGACAATGCTTTAAGAAAGAAATAAGAAGCTAAATGTGAGGAGGATGTACTGTGTGAACAATTAAACTGCCTTAAAACACGTGTTCTCCTGAGTTAGGACTAGACAGGGAAGTGCTTTCTGTGACAGTGTTTCTTGGAGAGCATTATTTTGCATATATTCAACATCCTCACTGAGTTTGTGTCTATTTTTGCCATTTATTACAAATTAGACAATGAGATCTCCCAAGACATTGTTTGATATTTCATATTTCTCTCATTTTGCTTCACATGTTTAAGTTCTGTTGTTGGTTGTTTGTCAAAAGAGGAATTGCAATAAGTGTTGTCATGTTTTCCTTGTGACATAACTTGAAGTACAACAAAGCTGTACTTGATAAAGAAAGAAAAGAAGGAAATAAAAGAGTTGAAGACTGACCTACCAGCTCAACCTAATAGAGGTGTTCAAGTATTCTTACTCCTCAAGAACTCTTTGCTACCACCAGCAGATGACATGCAATGTACTGGGAGATTCTCAAGCTCTTGTTGGATTTGAGGACTAAGTACCCACATCTCACTTCCTAAATGAAGGATCTTCCTGATAGATTCACATTAGTTCAGCCCATTGGGTGGTTGAAAATATTTCATTTGTGCATTAAAAGTTCCTCATAGGAGGCACCCAAATAAATAGTTTTAACACATTGAGTCCTCACAATTGAACCAAAATATATCAGATTAAAAATATTAAAAACAAACTCAGAGTTTTCATTATTGTATTAGTGTCCTAATATGGTAAATAATTTCAAAGCATTTCTTGTTGCTGTATTTTAACTGAGTGAACTTAGATGATTTTTACTTCTCCCACTCTGTGTTCTCTATTGTTTCTCCCCTATCTGTTTCATTGAACAATACAGAAAGCCTCATTTGGTGAAAAATGAGGGATACTTTACAGATGAGGCCATGTAGATGAGAGGAGAATCTTCAACTGTCAGTTTCCCTGACGTCTATAATCCCTAACTTCACCTGAAATACTTAATCTAATATCAACAAAAATTTTTAGTTTCAGTCCTTCTTCAAATCATTACATGAAGATACAACTGGTCAAAGTGTGGATATTTTGGGACAAGGACCCAATGGAGTCCGTAGCTCTAGCTCATAAAAGTACAGCAAAACAACTATATCTGTGACTTAAGGAACACAGTGAATGAAAGAATGGAAAGACTGTAAAAACTGTAATGCAGTGGAGCATTTACTCAGCCATACAAGTAAATCTGAAAATTTGAAATTCACAGGTAAATAGATAGAATTACAAAAACAGCATTTAAAGTGAAGTAACCCAAACCCAGGAAATGGTACGAATTTGCTTGTATATGGATAATATTTGTTAAGTCAAAGATAACCAAACTACAATCCATAGAATCACAGAAGGCAGGCATACAGTAAGGGACTAGAGAGCAGAGATAGATCCTATTAGGAGCAGAAAAGGAAATGGATAGTTACAGGTCAGTTGGGATGGCTCAAACAAGATGATCAAGTGGGTAAGAGGAAGTAAGAGGGAAATGAGAGAGGGAATACAGGGAAAGATCTAAGATTAAGGACCACTCAAGAGTTAGTATGGGAAGATAATACATTAGAAGTTTCCTAAAATATATGCATATGAACATATATAAAGGCAATTTACATGAAATAACCCAACAATGGGGAGAGAATGAGGCCAAATTCTGCATCTCTAGTCACCAAACGAAGCTCATACTCCCAGGATTGTTCTACGTCTAATTGAGTTGTTGGCCAAATGGTTGGCAATGGAATTAAGAGACCATGGAATATCCCACAGATGGGATGACTCTATCAAACTCTTCCCCTAATGGAACCCCTGTGAAAAGTAGGCTGAAAGAATGTTAGAGCGAGAAAGGATATAGATCCTCTACATAAATCTGATCAACCATGAACTCACAGAGACAGCATGTACAGGGCCTACACAGGCTTGTACCAGTCCTATGTGTATATATTATAACTTCCAGTTTACTGACTTAATTGTATTCCTGAGTATGCTTATGAAGGACTCTCTGATTCTTTTGCCTTCTTTTGGGCTCTTTTCTTTCTGTTTGTCTCGTTCAAATCTAATGAGTTAGATTTTGTTTTATCTTAGTATACTTTAGTATATTATATTATTATATTTTTATTATCCATTAAAAGTCTGGTTTTTGTTAAGAGCAAGAAAGGAAGAGTGTTGAGTAGAAAGGAGATGTGGGGAGGAACTGGGAGATGAAGAGGGTTTATAAACAATGATCAAGATTTATATGGAAAATAAATCTCTAGTGAAACATTTAAAAAATAAAGTAAATTAAAATAAAGAGGGCACAAAGTATGTAGAGTTAGGGTGAGAGCTAATAGATCCTGGGAAGTGTTGTACGAGGTGAAGGTAGTGAATTTGACCAGAATATGTTATATGATATTCTCCATAAATTAATAAAAATACTGTCTTAAAATGAATTATTCTTCCTTTTTGATAAGATTTCTTGTTCTGAGTTATAGTGGGTCTAATATTAATATTGATCTTCTACATTTTTGTTTAAATATTTCTTGATATTTTCCTTTTATTGGATATCTTCTTTATTTACATTTCACACGTTATCCCCTTTCTCGATTTCCCCTCCAAAAACTCCCTATCCCATCCCTGCTCTTCCTTCTTCTATGAGTATGCTCCCCCATACACTTCTACCTCCCTGCCCTAGCATTTTCCTATACTGAAATATCAGGCCTTCACAGAACCAAGGGTTCCTCCTATTGATGGCAGACAAGGCTATGCTCTGCTACACGTGTGGCTGGAGCCATGGGTCACTCCATGCTTATTGTTGGAATTTTAGTCACTAGGAGCTCGGGGCACGGGGGGGGGGGGTGTCTGGTTGGTTGATATTGTTGTTTTTCTTATGGGGTTGCAAACCCTTTCAGCTCCTTTAGTCCTTTTTCTAGGTCCTCCATTGGGGACGTTGTACTCAGTCCAATGGTTGGCTGCGAGCATCAATCTCTGTATTTGTCAGGCTCTGTCACAGCCTTTCAGGAGACAACTATATCAGGTTCCTGTCAGCAAGCACTTCTTGGCATCCAAAATAATGTCTGGGTTTGGTGACATGAGCTGTTTAAAAACCTTCTAAAGAATTTTCGTGATTTTCTCAGGCTTTGTCATATTAAGGGCTTCATATCCTCGTTACTTTGACAAAATTCTTAATTTTTTTATTCATATATATTTTTTCCTCATTCTTTTTTTAAAAATCCTAACTGTAACTTGGAGCTACTGAAAGATTATGGCTCTTTTAAAGATTAGACACAAAGACCATTTCGTAGTCTTGCATATTAAGAAACAAGCTTCTTCATTGTCTGGCTAAGAGGTACCAGTTCTGTACCACCACAGGCATCCACTATGCTGCACTGTCTTCACTATATGTAGAAAAGTGATGAACCTGGCTATATATAGGCTGGAATTCCATAACTCAAGGGAAATAATAATTTTCTCTTTACATGCTGTATCTCCAGTATTTGTTAAAGTAGTAGAGAACTATTGAACATAGCCCTTGAGGGTAGTCCTTGGCTTTGTTTTCATAGGTTATCATCAATATTTATAATAGTGCAATAGATGACAGTTCTTGGTGCCTTCCGCGCAATAGCTTATCATTGTACTGGGTTCTTTTAATTGTACAGAGATTGGCAATACGACTTAAATAAGATAGTTTTCTTTTCCTATAAGTAAGGTCTAGACAGGATGGAATATATTCAACACTGGAATACATTGAGTGGGAGAAACAGAAAAGAGAAAAGAATTAAAAATATTCAGACATAGTGGCTCAGAGTAGTAATCCCAGTACTTAGCATACTGAGGCAGGAGGATCACTGAAAACAGTAGATTTACTAACTGCCACTAGTAAACTTACTGAACAAGAAATTATTATCCCAGCTCAAAAAGCAAACAAAACAAAACGAACAAACAAACAAACAGAACATGATGCATGATAGAAAGAAAAGACATCACAATGAAAACTTTAATACACTAATAAAAGAAATTTGCCACGCCAATATTGGTGCAGTCACATCCTTAGTACACAAAATATGCAGAGCGGTGATTTCTGTTCTATTCATCATCAAAGTCTGTACTTCATTTGGGACTTCTTATACTATAGCTGTTATGCTTATTATTAGTTAGGCAGTTGGTTCAGGCTCTCTTGAATTATTAAGTGTTTTTAAAGAAGATATGCTGTGCTTCAATATCCTCTTTACATTGAATTATAATCATTTTTCTCTTCTCCATTATACCACCTGTACACAATTCATACCTATTTCAATAGACTATTCCCGCAGACAAGTTTGTCTTAGCTTAAACATTATCATGATAAAACACATATACATAAATGCAAACACATGCCTGTATTATCACACATTCCAGCACACATGTACACATAAGCATTCATGCACAAGCATGCATACAGATACACATGAATAAACATATGCACATATATATATATATACCTAAGCATGTACAAAGAGCTAAATATGAATAATCACATGTACATCAACATGTGCAGATATGAGTGTGAGCACATATACATGCAAATTCCTCATATCTTCCATGGAGTAGTCAAAGTGTTTCTCTTAAAACTATGTAGCAGATTGTATTATCAGCTACAATTGTTTTTGTATAAAACCATCCAANAAAACCATCCAAAACTTTTAACATCTTTCCTTCATAATCCAAATAATAATCAAAAATATTGCAAGTGTTCTCAACTTTTATTCAGCTTCAGCTGGTGTTTCCATCTAGGTCTCTGTTCGCCACCTCTCTGGCCTTCAACTACCTTATATGTTTTTGTACTTTGACATTGTTTAGGCACAGAGTTGCCCCAGCACTCTTATGTTTGCTCTTCTTAAGTGGTGTTTCATCTGTCTAGTCTGAGATTTTTGTGCTGTCCTACACCCATCCTTTACTCAGCTGCTCTTTGGGTTCAAATCCGGTGTTTTCCCTGAATGCCTGAACACAGGCACACTTCATTGTCTGGCTAACTCTTAGCTACTGTTCCTTAGGATGTGATAATTAGCAGAGGGAATGTTGCTTGTTTATTTCTGTTTTTTTTTTTTTTTTTCTTTAAACATAGCTTCTTAGGATGAGGTGCCTGTTAAGTATTTGCTAAAGGTGTGAATTAGTTCTAATTTAGTGCATGACAGCCTGACATGCATTAAGCCTGGAACGTGTTGCTTTTCACACTGTTAGAACATTGAGATTCTCTTACCACTGTGTTGCTGTTTCCTTGTATGCCTTTGTCATTCTAAAAAGCTCTCCTCCTCAGTAACAGGGAAACAAAAATGCTTTAAACTGTGTGAATGGCCAAGCTGAAGTTAATTTCTTTATTGTCAGAGAAGTCTACTTCTTTACCCTTTTGCCACCCTGTGAGAACTACTTCCCTCTGTGCACAATTGTTGCCAGCATGTTTCACGATATAAATCTTTGCACTTTTGTAATTCAAATGATTATTTATGTAGTCAAAATTGTATATTTTTAAGAAATGGGTACTAGCACTCGACACTGCCTTATGTTCCTATATTTTGGCAAACCGATTCCACTGTATCATCCCAGCAGTCCACTGTGTAGTTAGTACTTACAGTTAAATTAAGATTCAGAAGACAGAAATGAGTTTTGAAACCATGCGGTAGATATTGTTAAACTGTTTGGGTGTATAGGAATGTGTGTGTGTGTGTGTGTGTGTGTGTGTGTGTGTGTGTGTGTGTGCATTTGAATCCTTTTTTTACTTGTTTGTTTTGGTGTAGTGTCTTGAGAGTCTCATGATGTAGCCTAGTGATGCCTGGAACTGGCAATCATCTGGAATCACAGCCTGAGCACAGGTGTTATAACAGGGTACACACAGTAGCCTTGTAGGAGGAAGGATATCTATTAGCTAGCCATTTTTTTGTTGTTGTTGTTGTTTTGTTTTTGTTTTTGGAGACAGGGTTTCTCTGTGTAGCCCTGGCTGTCCTCAAACTCATTCTGTAGACCAGGCTGGCCTCGAACTCAGAAATCTGCCTGCCTCTGCCTCCCAAGTGCTGAAATTAAAGGAGTGAGCCACCACCCCCTGGCTAGCCATTTTTGATATCTTGATATTGGTGGTGTTTCTCCAGTCTTTGAAAATATATGGGCTACTTCTACATAAGAATGCAACTACAACTAAAAAAAAAAAAAAAACTCCCTGCTAGTGCAATATAAAATCAGATAAAAATTACTATCCCAGGAAAACTGTGTTGCATATTCAAAGTAGATGCTTCTTATCAGTGTTCATGACCAGAGCTCAATCTCTCAAAGAGCATACACACTTTAGGTTTCATATGTAGCAGAGAATGACCGCACTGGACATCAATGAGAGGAGAGGACCTTGATCCTGAGAAGTCTTGATGCCCCAGTGTAGGGGAATGCCAGGACAGGGAAGCAGGAGTGGGTGGGTTGGTGAGCAGGGTAAGGGGGGTGAGATAGGAGATTTTTGGAGGTGAAACTAGGAAAGGAAGTAACATTTGAAATGTGAATAAAGAAAATATGTTATACAAAATGAATAAACATGGGGCTGGTGAGATTGCTCAGCGGGAAAGAGCACCAGACTGCTCTTACGAAGGTGATGAGTTCAAATCCCAGCAACCACATGGCTTACAACCACCCGTAATGAGATCTGACTCCCTCCTCTGGTGCATCTGAAGTCAGCTACAGCATACTTATGAAGAATAAATAAGAGCGAATCCTTGGATCGGAGAGAGCAAGTGGGACTGACCGGAGCGATCAGAGCCAACCAGAGTGAGCTGGTCGGCTGGAGCGAGCAGGGCTGACCAGAGTGGGGGGGGGGAGAAGACCAGAACGAGCAGGGTTGACCAGAATGAAGAAAAAAAAATGAATAAACAATGTTATTGTAAAAACATAAGAAGAAAGTTTGAAGCATTATGGATACTAAGAAATTTAAATTTCCATCAGTTACCTTACTTGATTTTTTTTTTTCTTTCTGAGAACAGGACAAGGATGTTTTATATATATTTATTCTAAGTGTACTCATATCTCTTTCAAAACCAACCATCTAAATCATGGGAAACTGCAGGGAATAGATGAAAAATGTCTTTAAAATAATGCAAACTTCTGCTTTTGTTTCCAAATTTCATTATTATCTATGAGATACGATCTTGTTATGTTACTGATATTGGCCTTGTACTATCATCCAGCCTCAACCGGCAGAGCATTCAGTGTGGGTGAGTGTCATAATAACGGACAATAACGGACTAAAATCGTTTCTTCTGAAGTACACCTGAGATACACAAGCTCAGGAGCTTACATTAATTTCCTTTAGTTTAAAATAATATATAGTAAAATACAGTAAAATAAAATACAGTAAAATATCATTTGTTTATATTCTTTTGTTTATTTTAGAAAAACTGTGTGTGTGTATATATATACATATATAATATATACAAACATAAAGTGTCATTCTGTCTGTGTGTTTGTGCATGCCTATAGCACTCACATAAAATTATGTAAAATCCTCAAAAATTATGCAAAGTCCCATATGTTTATACATACATATATTTATGCAATTCTTATAATATATTATATATATATATATATATATATATATATATATATATATATATATAATGTATTATAAAAAATGCTGGCATTCAGCATATTCTTAATTTTATGGCTTTTTCAGTTGAATTATAGGTAAGAAATAATGAATATATACAATAATTTCTTCTCTAAATTCATTCCTATCTCAGCATTCTGTGATAAATATTGAATAATAAATATGGTGATTATACATAGAAATACAAAACTTTTTTATTTGATTGCTAAATGACAGCATGAGTCTGAAAATCCTTCCCTCCAAATGGGATGAATAATGAGATGTATGTAGCAGTATGCTATTTGGTTACTCTACTGTCTAAGTGATGTCATATCTTAGAGATTCTGGGAAACATTTTCAAATGATATTTTTCAAATAAACACAGTTGCCATGTGTTGAGGCAGTTTGTTGTCTTATGCAATTATATTGCCGTATTTTATTTTGACTGATTAGTTTGCATATATTTGTGGCATAGCATGTGTTGTTTCAATATATGTTATGTAACATTTCAGCATTAGCACTTAACATTTTGCTATTTATTTATTGCTAAAACTGAAAGTTTAAAGTTGAG